>JAQIWG010000359.1:0-36224 GCA_034695025.1 Chamaedrilus cognettii
GGTTGGTTGGTTGGTTGGTTGGTTGGTTGGTTGGTTGGTTGGTTGGTTGGATGTTGGCAAGCCGGGCAAGCAGAGGAAGATAGCTTCCGGCAAGCAGGCGGTCTCCTCCTATGTATTTGGGTTAAAGACTGATGGCAGAGCATGGGTTTGGTGCGGTAGTTTTCACGCGCTCTGCTTGCCTTGCGTTGATATATCCACTGCTAAAGTACTGAACTTATGCATTATATGATCTATGATAGCCTGGGCCTTGTAGCTGCGCGGCTCTCCGTAACTTTAGATGTATAGGCTAGAGCTGAACTTTTGGCTGAGCTGTTTTAAACAGCCGCGTCACTGTGTGTATCGGGTTACTGGTTGTACACTATTACTATGCGACAGATGCGAGCTGGTGTATATCTGCCGTCCACACGCGCTCGGTTTGTGTTCAGTGCTCAAGCTGAGATCAAGTGGGGCGTGTGGGTTAAGAAATGGATCAAGGCCTTGCCAGGGCTAGTAGTGGCCATTCGTGTGATTGGGCATTAGGTGAGCCCTTGTGATTCACTCTGACAACCCAACAAAAATGTCAATCCGTGATAGCCTATCAGTTGGTATTCTATTCCTGCTATTTGATGGCCGAGATGTTTGTCTCTGGCTCTGGGCTGCGTTCAATTTACCAACGAAAGCGTGTACATTTTTTGAGTACATTTTCAGGATGTTTTATGCTTTTTTGGCTTTATCTGGGAATGTCTAATCAGAGAAAACAACCAATCCAAGATCCTGAATGTCTTTGCTGTTCAAGTGCACTTGATTGGACTGTTTTGATTGATATATGTATTAAAGTCAGGATGAATCACTTGATGAATCATCGGGACAAAATAAAAATGATAAAAAGCACCCATGCTATTTTTTGCACATATAGTGCCGAAACAAGCATTGCTCCAAAATATCGATTTAAATTTTTGCATGGTTTGAATGTATATGTTGTACGGTGGTGGTGCAGAGGCGGATCATGGGTACGCGTCGACGCTGCCCTGTCCCGTCCAAGCTCTGAGACCCGACAGGAGGAAGATGAAGCTGCGCTCCTTGCAGCTGCACAACTGCCGGTCAGTGTTCTCTATATAAACACGCATGCAAGCCTGCTGCTGCAGTCCATAGGCTCTTAGTTTGTTTCACATCATGTCGTCTAGATGTTCTTCCGGCCGTCTGCTCGGAAGGAGTCTTCACGCGAAAGCGGCAGTGATAACGAGTCTTGTGGGAAGACAGGTCTTCCAGGATGAAATGTGTGCCTTAGCGTCGTATTTTTGTTATCGTTGCGGAATGACGATTTCTAATTTTTAATTAAATATTTTTGAGAGTCTATGTGTATTTCTAAAAGGCCTACCTTGTTGATATTTGTTGCTATAGCTTTTTGCGCGCTTAATGTCCATGTCTATATTTTGTTCATAGTTTTTGTTTCTTTGTGCAGGTCGACTCATAACGAGCTTGAGAAGAACAGGTTAGCATACGGATTTGTCACATCTATTATTCGCAGCTTGATTCGATTTGTAAATTTTTTTTTTATAGTATGATGTGAATATCTGAAAGCAGGACAGCTTCAAATACGATAGTTCATTGTCTGTGACAGGATGAGGACAATCTATCCGGAATTACAATTGGCAGTGGACTGAATCTTTAAGAACTGTTATTATCTGCATGGACTGTCATCTGTGCAATGCAGCATATATCATTTTATTGATGAATGCAGGTGTGCTGTAGTAATTACTGTTGCACACCAGCTGCTGAGCTGCTGTTTTGACTATTGCAATTAAACTGCAACTGCTGCTGCTCCTGTACACTGCTGCTGCTGCTGCTCCTGTACACTGCTGCTGCTGCTGCTTTACACTGCTGCGCTTGTAGCGCAGATCGCTGCAAGTCGAGTGCATAGAATTGACTTGCAGCCCAGAGCTTCCCAAGCCAGTCGTTAAAGGCGACTAAAGAAGGGGGAGCTGTTCATTGCTTGGCCCCGAGACAGTGAAATGGACTGTGAGTGTCTTTGTAGCTACAGATTGTATATGAGCGCTCCTTGAACTTCCAAACTAAACTTGCTGCGTGTGGTGCAAAGTGGTGCAATGTGGTGTGTACTGCTATGCGTGCAGTGTTGTCTGTGGTGCAGTGTGGCGCAGTGCGGTGTGTGGTGCAGCAGTGCTGTGTGTGGTGCAGCAGTGCCGCGGTGTGTGGTGCAGCAGTGTGTGTGTGGTGTGGTGCAGGAGGGCGCACATGAAGCAGTGCCTCGAGCTGCTCAAGACGGTCGTGCCCCTCGCCGGAGATCTGTCCCGTCACACGACGCTCGGCCTGCTCACCAACGCCACCGCGCTCATCAAGGTCTGCCCTCTCACCGTACCTCTGCAAGCAGGGGAACAAAGAATTGGCTAGTAGCCCAGAGCGGAAAACAGCTGCACAAAATCGGAGCGTAATAGTCCTCGTTACTACACATGGTCCTTAAGCATCTACAACCAGCCTTGCTGAAGGGCCTTTAATGCATGGTTTCATAGCTGCCGGGGGGTGACTTGAACTCTTGGACTCTTTACCCAACGCCATGACCACTGCACCAAAGCACTTTGCTGTGGTGTAGGGCGCTGTTGTATAGTGGTGCAATAACACGTGTGGTGTAGCAATTTGTAGCAAAAAATAGGCCTGTGTGTTGTTATTATTCCCATTATTATCGCACCATCGCAGGTGTTGCGCGACACGGAGAGGCGTCAGAGGGCGGCGCGGGAGGACCTTGTGCGTCAGCAACACCGCCTGCGATGGACCCTCGCGCAGCTGGCCCACGGCGCGCACTATGCCCCGCTGGGAGGGTCGGGGGGAGCGCCCACGGGGGGGGGCCAGTACCGCGTGAGGCCGTCCGTCAGTGAGTCAAGCAGCGCGTCGGTGGAGTCGGGTACCTCGTCAAACTCCTCTGAGTTGGGTGAGTGGTGCGGGAGCAAACAGAATATGTTTTATGTACATGTTGTTTTTGTACGTCATTGTTGTTTTATAAATGCCAACAATGCACATTGCGGGCTAATTTTATTTTGTTCGTTGAATCTTGGTGAATTTTACACTAATATTACTGTAAATTTGTGTGATCATTTTCAGGATTAAGCTTAGCCTGGAGAAACATGCGTAGTATTATGCCTGCTCCTTCTAAAACTGGCGGTGTACTACTACTCAGTCTTTAAAAATCCGTCTAGGTTTACGCCATAATAATCAATTTTCGATTAATGCTACACCTGCTCATTTCAAATTAGTCGTATAATTTATTTGAGTATTTCATGATATTTTTTGACATGTCACGTATGCTAAACTTAACCCTGTTCATTTTTAATTTGATAAAATTAGATTATTTTATTTGTATTCACAAAAACTTTTCCAAATCATATTTAAATTGTGCTGTTCAAGATAGGCTCTACAGCGTTTTTATCATAATTCACATTTTGTACATATCTTATAAATCAACGTTAAAGTTATGCCTGCTGCTTGCACGTATTCCTAATACAAACTGACGTCAAAGTTTCATGTGACACATGAGAGCGTGTCGTACGTTTTAGATGACATAGACGTGACAGGCAGCGACATCGAGAACAGCGACGATGGCATGGGTGACATCAGCGGCATCGCGTCACAGCAGCTGGTCATCAGCTGAGCAAAGGACGTCATCAGCTGAGGGTCGTAACGACGCGTGATGACGTCATCGATTCATTATGAAGTCATCACTGACTCTGCAGGAAGGGATAATACCTCAGAGAGAATCAAGAGGGGCGCCTCTTTGTTGAGGCCTTGTCCCCTGCAATGGCTCGGACTTGTAGCGCGCGTGCATGCACTGTTACGCGTGCGTAACTTACAAAATACAACCTGCATATACACAAGGTCCCATGGCTTTGGTCAGTAATAATTGTGTGGGATTTTCCGTCGCGAAATGGATGATAGAATGATAATTGTTTATTTTAGACTTCGTATTGGAAGAAGAATGAATGTGTTATCGATGAGATACTAAAGAGAGAGCTACCGTATTGCTTTACGGTAGTCGTTGTTATATTCATCCATATTATTGTTACTTTTAAGTGCGTCAAAATGGTTTTGGTGCTTGCGCCAAAGGTGCACAAAAACCGCATTGCTTCGCGCCTGTTTTATTTAACGTCTATTTTATTGCGCATGTTGCGTCCTCCTTGTTTTGACTGTCTATAGAAGTATTTTCTCACGTATTTGCTTTTTGCCGCTATCCGATCGTGCATCGTGATTTTTATTTAAGTTCGCATCGCGTTTTTTTGAGACGCTTATCGAGACGAGAGGGAGAGGTATACAAATGAAGGTGTTGGTGTGGGATTGTAACAACAGTTTGTGATTTTATCTACGATTACCTGAAGTTGATATTGTGTTCAATCCGAGTGAAGAAGCAGACTTTGTGTGGAGTTTGGATGTAATTCAAACCGGACTGTGGCAAAGCTGTTTTAGTGACAGTTTCTGTGCGAACTACTAGTTCGCTCTCATTAGAAGATGGCATCTGGTAAATATTCAGCTGGTTGAATTTTAGCAAATCACAGCGCATTGAAGTTGTGTTTGAATGGGACGAAGGTTAAATTAGATATTTTTATTATTCAGCACGCCATCTTTTGTTCATTGCTTGAACTTGTCACGTCACAAGTTACGTATTGCCATCTCTATGTAGACTGTCTAGCTATTAGTGTTTGAGCCACGACTCAAATGCTGCGAAATACCCAAACGATAATTTACTGATAGCAGACTGTAGTAGAGACTAGAGAGAGAAGTAAGTTTTGCAGCAAGCATGCATCTATCCATAGAGGCAGCAGCAGCAGTGTTCGACTGTAGAGCTAACTGTCGCTGATCGTACGGTCTCGGCTTAACCGACTGATACGATCGGTTCTTGTTACTGATGCGATTGGTTCTTGTTACTGATGCCATCGATTCTGTACAATTACATCGCTGTCTAATTACACCTGTTGTCTTCTCTGATCGATATTCTACACAAAGCTGTAACGAAATTCGTAATTTTTTGTAATCTACTGTGGTATAAGTAAGGTGAAGTTTAGCCCTGATAAAACAAGCGTAGCATTACGTCTGCTTCTTCTAGAACAGGCGTAGTGTAGTTACATTACGCCTGTTCTAGAAGAAGCTGACATAACTTTGCGCCTTTAAAAACGTGCCACCATGGTTAATTTTCATCCGTAATCCTATGCTTGTCCATTTCAAATTAGGCGCAAAATTTACATTATAACGATCATTTTTAGCGTACCATGCTAACTTAACCCTGAATTATAGTTTATTGTGACAACTTTAATTCATTTCAATGTTTTAATCTTGGTGAACTGAAGTATATTTCAAAGTAATCAAGTTTTTGAGGCAATTATATCAAGGTTAGCAGTATCTCGTAACGTTATCAACTAGGCAGACTAATAGTAAAAAGTGCAATTACCAACAATACGATGCGATACAATATTATTTGAAATTTTTATCCCGCAGAACTTTTTCAACATAGACTATTTAACACAAAATTCACATTTTCTTTTACCATATACAAAACACAAAGCGACGAAAACGACAATAACAATTAATCGACGAGACTAAAGACAGCCAGACACATCCTGCAGTACGCCAATGTCATATTATTTAAATGAAAGAAACAAAATGGTCGACAACAACTTAACCACACAGCAACAGAAGTCAAATGTCTATCACAGCCGGTATAGATAACCCTTATTTAACTGAAGCACAATGTAATCCAATGTACAATGCAATGTACAATGTAAACCAAATAGTTGAACTGATAGTAATCCAACAAAATAGTTATCTATATGGCACAATACTGAAATTATTGTATTCTACAAAGGCGCGATTTTAAATATGAGATTTAAGGGTAATTTTCAAAATCTATCAATGCTACGATTAAATTGCATTTGAAATATTCAACGGAAACTCGAGTGATTCGCGGCATAAGAATATCTAATGCAATACAGTGAGAGGTCTCTCATCAGAGTTACAGCGCACACTTGATATCAAAACAAAACACAGCTAATTTTAAATGAACACTATGCAATACTGAGCAGACAAGAATACAGACCCTGCAACAATGTTGCAAAACAACCCTATGAGACTATTAGCAAAAAACAATTGCCCGAAAACAAACCGATAAGACGAAGAACGGATCAAAATTTTTGTAAAAATCCAGATTTGGATAGTTAAAATGCCATAAATAGAACACGAGGTCTGATGTATTTACGAAGTCAGACGATCGTAATAATGCCTAAAATAATATGTCGGAAATTGCGCTAATAGAAACAACACAAAGAAAATATTTCACAAAATACCAATGTCCTATTAGAGGTTTTCATAACGCTGCTACTTCTACATGATTATGTTCAATCTCCAAATTCTCCAAACTCGTTTTCGATTAAAATAACAAAATTCTGCACATCTTGAAAGTCCTTAGTCTATTATTATAGTCACCTCTGCATACGACAAACATTTCATTTGAGATTTAACTGAGTAACCGGCAGACGCAAACAGCTACCTTACAATACTATTGTCTATAGGCCTAGATCACAGCATGCCAGAGGACAGTGCTATAGCAGTGTGACCATTCGACAAAACAGCAGTGTGATCAGCAGTGTGACCAGATAAATTTGCAGCAAGACTGGAAGCAAGGTTTTCACTCTGGACTGCTGATTGCGTTGGTGCCTTGGCCGCTTGCTTCTGCTTCAAATCATCCTCCTCGAAAGACCTACAGAAACGGATGGATATATTCATGCTCACAGCATGAATATTGTTAAAATTATCAGGCAGTCAGTACAAGTTTAGCACAAAATAAGTCAATGTAAAATCACAAGATTAAAGCCTAGTTGGAAATCTCTCAAGAGGAAGAGACAAAATTTGACACAAAAAGTAACCTTCTTTGAGAAATATCGACTAGCATGTTAAGGGAGAGTATTATCTTGTGGACATTGAACTCACAGAGCACAAGATATATTCGTTCATGTCCACATGTTTATACATTACAGATGATGATCTCCAAAAATGAAAGGAAAACTCTAACATAAAGGGCTAAGCACCAAGCAATAAAAAAAAGATTTTGCTATACTTTAGCGACTGAAAACAAAACTTACTCACATGTAGAGTTTAGTTAGCCCTTACAAAATAGGAGTAGCATTACGCCTGCTGCTTATAAAACAGGAGTAGTGCACTCCTATGCCTTTCAAAAACGGAGTAGGATTAAAGTAGGCTTACTCCACGATCGTCCATCTTTACGAGTAATGCTACTCCTACCCATTTCAAAATCCGAGTAGCTTCAAAAAAACATCGTTTTTGGAGTACTACTCCTACTAAACTTATCCCTGCTCACGCGAGCAAGTTTTGCATAGCATTTTAGCGTCTGAATGTGTGCGCGACTCACGAGAGTAAGTTCTGCACGAGGGGCTGCAGCGCCGAGTAGTCGTAGCCGGTGCACAGCTGCAGCTCGCCCGTCCACGGCGCATGAATGTGCAGACACGCGCGCGAAGCAGCGACGCATGCGGCACACACCTGCGACGGCTTGAACCGCCGGTAGTAGGACTCTGCACCACCAAAAACTTCTCTGCTTAAATATTTTGAACATATGTTTCATTTGTTAAATGATTAACTGAAGAAAGATGAAATAAAACCATAAGGTAAAACCATTGATGTGTTTATAAAACGATGTCATTAAAAATATGAGCGTACAACAACGTAAAAACAACACTACAATCTTTGAAGCAAGCGTAAAAAGCACTAGCAGTGATACACTAACAGTTCGGCAACAAGCATGATAGCAACAAAAACCACAACACAGAAACATAAGCCGACCTTGTAGGCTGATCTCAAGGAAGTAGTCGATGTACTTCCTCACAAAGTACCGCACCCTCTCGACGCTATGTATCGGGAGGTCATAGCACCGGTCGGTCGCGCCCACCGCGCACACGGAGAAATAGTCGACAAAGTGGGCGGCAGTGGGAAGTCCGACGCTCCAGCGAAAGTGGGTCAGTACACGCAGCTCTGCGGCCATGAAGTCTGCCGGGGTGAAGGGGCCCAGGGGGGGAAGGACGTAGACGTTGAGGTCGACGGGCTTGGGGATCGACACCTCACGCTCCTCAAACTTGGCTGCATGATGCAAAGGAACATTGCACAACACATCTAATTTTGTTTTCATGTCATTTGTGCAGTTTTTCTATTTGGAAATTTGACTACATACGAAAATTTGACTGCATACGGAAATTGGCACAAATTTAATATTACTAGAATTAACAATTTTTTTAATGTTTGCTATTATACTCTGATCAAACTGATGTCGCCGCCAGCATGCAAAAAAACGCATGTGAAGAACCGTATTGTTATTTGTGTGCATTCCTGATGTTGCTAATCTTACGCGCTTGACATAAATATGTTAAATAAAGATCTATCCTCTCCTATCCGTTTATACTTATCACACTATTAATAAATTATAACAAAGTTTTGTAACTTTATCAAATCGATGAGAACCCGCAATGAGAAGACACGCGAGTGCGACTAGCCGCAGTTCTCGTTTCTTTTCCCCGTCCTCCACCGATCCCCCGGCCACCACGCCACCCACCCCCTCGGTATAGTAATCAAATAGCGCCACCGCCAGATGTCTGGTTGCCACGCACAGCCCCTGCCCATCGCACACATTCGCCAACCAGTCGACGATATAGCGCCTTGGGGTCAGAGCTCCCACGCTCCGCGTAATATTCGTGCCGGAACTGCCCCCTGGCGTGTAGAGGGGAAGGCGTGTCTCTAGGGAACGCAGATAGATGTGGTGATCATCAGAAAGGGAGCTCAGCCACCAATCAGAGGCGAGTTCCATGACCTGACCTGGTTCAAATCTGAGCAAAAACTTTAAAAATTCTGCATAAAAAAGTTAATAAAAAATTCTATCAATTCATTGCAGTTCTATCTTGCAAAAATATTTTAAAATACTCGTAGCATACTTACTACTTTAGTTTATAAAAGTAGCAAAGACCCAGATTCTAGTACACCTTGAAAGAGCTAGACTGCACAGTGCTCAGAGCTTCTTAAAATAAAGTCCACAAGAAAGCCGAGAATAACGAGTAACAGCTTCAGAACCTACCGTTGTGTGACAGAATTAGTTACATTAAGTTGATGTAATTAGAGTAATTCGGTTAGGAGCCTAATTAATTCCCGCACGTGCTGTTTAAAAGTTCTTCCACTAGGCCTACTTTTTGCAGTTTATTCAGCCGCTGACTGCAAGCAGCATACCAATAATAAACGTTTAAAAAATGAGTATAGGGCAATTAATATTTTTTCGTTTATTATTCCTGAACGTGATTCAGAGTCAACTTTGCACAAATTAACGCTTCATAACAGCAAGACCTTAATACGAATTATAGTTCCGTCATTTATTTTTAAATTTTAGTGCAGTAAAAAAGAATGAAAAAAGCCGTCGTGGATAAAAAAGGTCAATGATCGACGCTCATGGGGGACCTCTACCGAATAAATACAAACAACTTTTGGCTAAATGTGATTCCAGACATGACAAATTTAGCATTCAGCGGTTGAAAAGTTAACGTGGTAAGGGGGTAATCTATGCGGATGGCGGTGGTTTATGCAAAATTAATTTGTTTTCGGTGTGCCATTGGTGTAGGCTATCCCAAGTGATTACAAAGCCCCGTAAAAATCACAAAATGCACAAAATACAAATTATCTATAAATAGAACCAGTAATTTGACCATCTGCTCCTGGTTGGTTGAGCGTTTAATGCTTAGTAAATTTATATTATTACTATTTTTGTGAATGCGAAAAATAAATGATGAATAGGATTAGGATTAGGCAGAAGTTGTTTTTCTCGCCGCCGATTTCCCGTTTGACTGCTCGGACCCCCGTGTCCGATTGAAGCACGCCTGTGAAGAGCATTTCTCTGTGAATATTTGCGTTTCGCTGTGCGATGGCTGGAGGGGCGCATAGGAACGCACCGTCGCCTAATTGTGCTGCCGGAGCTCGTCGTCGCGCTGATAGGAAATTGTTGTTGATGTTCTTCACCTGCTCGATGTGCTTAACTGGGGAGCGATCGGGGAGCCGAGGAGTTGAGGCTAATTTAGGTAAACATACTATTTGAATTTTTCATATTTATATGAAATATGCAGGCCAATACGTGTCTTGATTATTACAACCCTAACGCAGCCATAACCATAATTTATTTACCTATGGATTATATATCGACGCTAGAACCCGGTTTTACCCACTCTACCTTCGACTCCATTTTCATTCACTTATGGCATTGTCTGTTTTGAGTGGTCTAAGATGGAAATTTGTGGATGTCATAGTATGCGTTTATTCTTCATATTTGCATGGTATTGTATTGTTCTAAATGGAATTGTTGTATTTCTGTTAGAATGTTATTTATTTGGTTTGAATCATTTCATTTGACATTCATAGGATATGCTGCAATGAAGTTGAATTATCGCTGCTTCGATGCTTACTAGTGTCGTACAGTTACACTCGTGTTGTACTGCAGAAGTGTCTAATGCTCTCTTCTCACGCCATGCTTGACATTGTGCCAAGATTGTGACAAAACAGTCAGCATCCTTGGCTTACAAGTCGACATACACATGGCATGGCTTTATAAATGATTATCTTAGGCCTAACTGCTAGTAATCTATGATACAACAGGCTCAAGTGAGAGATGAGTGGTCGACCTCAGACAACTGTACTTGAAGCATTGAAGTGTCTTGAAGAGGACTACTATACCTGTATTGACAAGCCTAAAACTTAGATATAAGATTTACTATGGGAACATAGATATAGGAATATGGACATAGGATTTCAAGTACGGTACAATGTTTCAAGCCATTAGCTCAGTTCTTGCTCAATTTTTAATACCAGTATACAGATTTTAAGTATCAATATATGAGTTTCAAGTTGTGTGATTAATCACAAAAAAAGATTTCACCATGATTTCTGCATACCATCAGCTGATTAATCAGTACTAATAAACCTATCCCGAAAATGCCCAAAAGTTAGAATATTCAAGAAATAATTACAGAAAAACCAGAAGCGACTGCACTCTAGTTTTTTCACAGAAATATAGATTTAGATGAGCTAAACCAAGAAAATAATAGCTTGCATAGAAAAAAATGGGCCTTGGCTGGGTCAGGGTCAAGATGTAAGGATTTATTTTTTAAGAGTTTGTGGGTATGGGTCAGGGTAAGATGTCAGGATTTATTTTTTAAGAGTTTGTTGATTGCTATAACATACTCTGGTACTGTGACTCAGACAGATCTTTCAAATACCTTTTATTTGATATAAATATGAACTCTGTAGGTCCCATAGGAGCCGAGATATCAATGTTTGACCCATGCGAGTCGGGTCATTTTGGTAAAACCTAGCTGACCCGTATTTCAGACCCGACTTGGCCGAAAATCGAATATTTTGTGAATGGTTTTTTTCCGGACTAGCAACAGGTTCAACAAATAAAAAAAAATAGGAGGTGGCCATGTCCGATTCTTTCTGAAATTGGTTGATTTGGCGTGGAATGACCCTTAATTAAAATTCACTGAGATTATTGTGTTCATTGATATAATTAATTACTCAGTTATCCGAGTCGACATTTATCAACTTGGTGACTATGTTTGTTCTACAATTCATTTCCTCGTTTTGCTCAATTAATAATCTGAGGGAGAGGTGGCTGCATCTAGATGGTTGCTTGATCTGGACGTGCTTCTGTTAATCTCTGCTCAATTTGATTGGCCAGCAATAGATTGGGTCGTTATAATGACACTTGAGCATAGATTGGACAGTGATAACCAGCGCCAGGGCTGTCATCATTTAGTGAGCTGTCATGGGGGCGCCTAACGTTTGATGATTTATGAGTCAAGTTGGCCATGCGTGGACGCTTGATTGATTGTAAGGGTCTGCTAATAATTATTGGTTGATGCCAGTGTGAAAATGTGTGAATGGTGAAAATTCATGGGTGTGACATGGCGATACATGTGAAGAAAAAGTGTATGGTCTTTTGGAGTGGGATACTAGTTGTGCTGTATATTATACGCTAATGTCATATTGTGAAAAGCAAGGATATAATGGTTTAATTTTGTCCGTAGCGTTATTCTTGGCAATGCTTCTGCGTGTAGCTGGCGCTGATCAAGAACTTCCCTCTGTGCTGCGGAGGGCGCTAGGGGAGTTCAGAGCCTACGATGTGACCGTGCCTCGAGTGTGGGCCCCCCCATCCCTGCAGCCCCTCAATCACTCCCTCTCGGGGGTAAGTGGTGGCCTTCCGGCCCCGATATATGCATCTTTTGATGCCCGTTGCTTTGAACTACGCTACAGAGGAGGTCATAACTTTATAATTCTGAGGTAGTTGACTCGCTAGTTGCGCGTGTACATTTAAAGTTACGAGTCAGGCTGTGTTGACGACGTTGTGAAAGTGATTCGACTGTGACTTCTTCACGGTCCACGTCTATGATGAGTATCTTTATTTCATCGCAAGGAATATAACGGCACACATATAATACACGCATTTAAAAATGAAGAAACAAAAGGAACCAATGAAGTAAATAGGGCATTACTGTACAAATGCCTGACTATCTATCAATGGTGAGGCTATTTAAAAGCTTTAAATTCTGATTCGTTACCATTTAGACTTTATGCTGGGCGATGGATGTTTCAGAGCGGTCACTATCCTGAGATCAGCGTGTCATTTGAGGCCTTTCATCAGAGTTTTGTCGTAGAACTGACTCTCAACAAGTTAGTGACCGTCCTCCTAGGCGTATGCAAGTAACCTTCTCTGTCGGCAAAATTAACCCAGTTCGCGTAGATCTATTGATCGCGTATGCGAGATTTTTACTGAAAGCAATTTCTTTCCTCTTGGATTATTATGCGACTATTAATCAAATGATAGCAATAGCACCTTGATGCAATTTGTAACGCCTGATTCTTGCTGCTTGCTTCGCAATATTAGCCTACATTAAAATTGGGCTAAATTTCAAATCAAATAGTTTTGCCTGACAACCAATTAATCCATGCAGAATCTTGGTCAATGTTCAAATCAATTGCGTTATAAATTCATATGTGTCTACTTTAAATCGCAG
The DNA here is from genome assembly GCA_034695025.1 of Chamaedrilus cognettii. NCBI lineage: Eukaryota > Metazoa > Annelida > Clitellata > Enchytraeida > Enchytraeidae > Chamaedrilus > Chamaedrilus cognettii. The sequence continues at coordinate 13,086 of JAQIWG010000359.1, forward strand.
CACTCTCTGATTTGTAACTAGTTTGTAAATTTTCTCCTGCTAGGCTTCTGTTTGGTGCGAACTACACGGAGAAAAGTATCCACCGTGATCGTGAGGTGCTTCATAACGAAGAGCACGAGGGGCAGGTGATAGATTGGTGCTCAATTGGATGCTTTAACCTCGCTCTTTTTAATGAATATCCGCGCTTCAAGCTCTGCCTTCAGAATTTTATTGAACAGTTCTCAAGTTGGTTACGTTTGCATTTATGAATGTCTTGAATAATTTTCAGACTAACATGTGTGTGTTGGTTATTTGACTGAAAGCCTCTGAAATATGATCATCATCATCAATATGATCATCACCAATATGATCATATGATGATCTATAGTTAAATTCACACGAGTGCTGCTGGAGATGAGCCTTACACGTCGATCAGCCTTTATAAAACGAGCCCTTTTAGTTGACATATATAATCTGCGGTGTCGGTTTTGATGATTTGTATGCGTTAATGCCAGCATCCCGAGTCCCACTGCTACTACAGCGGACATGTAGCGGGACATCCAGAATCTTCGGCGGCTCTCAGCACTTGCAGTGGCATCAGGTCTGTGTGGCTGTGTAGCGGAATTGTGTCGCGAGTTATAGGTCAGTCATGCAACCGGACTGGCATATTTTTATAACCGAATTAGATCAATTTATACAACGAATACAGTAGTTACGTATGAAATGTAATTGTATTAACTAACGATTTTAAATCTTAATTGTGTTAACTGATAAGTTGGTGAATTCATTTCCCATTTATAGCTGATAATATGAGTGCGCTATACCTTGTAATGGGTTTGCTCGATAAATCTGAAGGAGCTAACGAATGAGAGTATTTTGATGTAAATGTATTGTACTTGTGATGACTTTTATTGATTGATAGAAAAAAAAGGTATATTTGGATTTCATATTGATAACTTGTGCTGATTTTGATAGGCTTAGAAAACATAGCCTGAATTTGTTGTAGCAGTAGTGTCAGACACTCTTCTGTTTGTGATACAAAAAAGACAAAGTCTGTGTTGCTGTTGATGCAGGGGTTACATAGTGTTAGAGGACGAGGGCTATCACTTTGAGCCTTACAGCACTGCCATCAGCGATCGACATTACGTCTTTCGTGACTCTGACTTCATTGCGAGGAACCTGACCTGTGGTCAGAATTCTGTTTTCAATTGACATCATTGGGATTTTTAAAGCTGACAGTTTCATTAGCTTAGGCTATCGTGTGCATGCAATTTTAATGGGATACTTTTTATGCTGTTTGTAGATCTACGTAGCTTAGATTTTCTGTATGTAGTCGGTTCATACATTTGTTCCTTCTTGAATATTGTTACATTTAAATATATTTCAGATGAGTACTGTATTCTATTTAGATTACAGCGAATGGTAGTTAATTTGTTTATTTTGTGAATTTAGTTGCTTGTTGTGAGAATTTCTAGTTACAGTTGTATATTTTTGTGTAAATTTAAAATTTATTAGTAGCGTAATAGAAACTGAATTTTCTACGCTGCAGGTCAGCAGAGTGCGGGCGATGGTTTGCAAGAAATTTGGAGGCCAGCCCGGCAAGGGCACAGGGTTAGTTGGTTTTTAATCACAAATATTTCATCACGTTTTATGTTCATGATGGGGTGCGTTAAATTTATTATGCATATTTGTTGCAGCGAGTGTACTTGTAGGAGATCAATTATATTCATGTTTGTTGCGGTTTTGCAAAATAGACAATTTTCTAGTTTGTTGCGATCTCATTGATGTGCACTGTTGCTGCGACTTAGCTCAAGAAGCGTTCCATGCGCTGGCCCTACGACGCCGACGACAAAACTATGATTGTCGAACTCTACATTGCCAACGATTTTACGCAAGTGAGCCCCACGCTGTTCTCTTTCTTTTAGCCTGCTCTCTTATTCTATTGAACTGAAAGCTTTTAATCAAAGTGATTCAATTCACGGCTAAGAAATTTGTATGCAGTTTTGTAATTTACTGCGTAGTGGTTATCGGTTTGATATAAAATAGTATTCGCTGTGATAGCATTTGTTGGATATTTAGAAGTGTGTGTGAAAAGCTAAGCCAATGCAGATGACCCTAGTCTCAAGCGTGGTCAATTGTTGGACAAAAGCTGAGTGGCTAGATCTTGAGATATGTCTGTTTGCTGGGTGCAGTTTACGTCCTTCCAGCGAGATGCCTCTGTGGTGGTACGTCGTACCAAGGATATCGTCAACATTGTCAGCTCTGTACGCTGCCCTCTTCTTCACCTGGCTTTTATTTTTCTCAGATGTTTATTGTTTTATGTTACAGATTACAGATACTTTTGCCTTTTGATATAGATATGTCACAATTGTGGCAATCATGGCTGGTCTCATCTGTCACTGACACACTCACGATGTCACAACGCCACAACGTCAGTTCTACTCTGACTGATTTGCGCAACTATCACAAGAAATAAATTTCTGCCTTTGATTGCCACTTTTGCTTGATGGCCTTTTGAATATTCATGTTTATATAACTCCCTGCAAAATAAGAAAACTAGACTGATATGTTACACTGAGCCTCGGTATTCAGTGCCCATGTTTTACTGCTGCCCTATGTATGGTACTATTGCCCTATATATAGCACTGCTGCCCTATGTATGGTACTATTGCCCTATATATAGTACGTCTGGATGGACGTGTCCTACAGCTGCCCTATGCCGCTGTACATCGTCCACTCAACATGTATGTCGCACTGGTTGGGGTGGAGGTCTTGGTGGACGTGTCCTATAGATATAGTACTGAGCTGTCCTCTGCCGCTGTACAGCTCTATCGTCCTCTCAACATGTATGTCGCGCTGGTCGGGGTGGAGGTCTGGGTGGACGGGGACAAGATCGAGATCGTTGACAATGCTGACAAGACGATGAATAACTTCCTCGAGTACAGACGCAACTACATCAGTCCTCGACATCGCAACGATAACGCACAGCTCATCACGTAAGTGAGGCGTGTGCGTGTGAGTGAGGCGTGTGTGAGTGAGTGTCTGATGTGTGTGTGTGTGTGTGAGTGACGCATGTGTGTAGGTGAGTGGGATGTTGTGCATCACGTGAGTGATGAGAAGCGTGTGTGTGTGCCTGAAACATGCATGTGTGTGTATGAATGAAGTGTGTGTGTGTGTGCAAGTGAAATGTGTGACTAGATGCACTTGATATGCACTGACGACATACGTCATTTTGCGTTAGTGACGTTGACTTCAGATTGATGCGCGTTAATGCATTGATTCAGATTATTTGTGTTAAATTGAAAGCACCTACATACTTTGCAGAATAATTCGTGAGCTGATTGAGAATCTGCTGTTGTTCTAATTGTTATGGACGATGTAGGAGCGAAGGTAAAAGTCAAGGCTCTTAAATGGCGGCTATGTCCTGCGTGTGTGGTTGGCAGGGGTCGGACCCTGGGTGACGGGGTGGTGGGCAAGGCCCCCATCATGACCATCTGCACCTGGCAGTACTCAGGGGGAGTTAACCTGGTGAGTAGAACCGTTCTTTTTCACTGAGGGTCATTTGTTTCGGGCCGGATTATTTGAACATCGATGGACAATGGTTTGAACTCTTACGGTTTCTGCTAAGAAAAGGCTAATTTTTAAGGCGATTATCGTAGCAGCAAAGTGGGTCAATTGTTTTAGTGGTGATACAATGCACAGGACCACAGCACCCTGGTGGGTCCGGTAGCGACGACGGTCGCGCATGAGATGGGACACAACTTTGGGCTGACGCATGATGTCGACGCGTGCGGCTGTCCTGACGACCGCTGCATCATGGCTCCAAGCAGCGGGTGGGTGTCCGCTCCTTCGTATAATAGAGAGTCATTTAGAGAGTCATTTAGTATATTATTTCTGCTGTGGCTGCTGGATTTGATGGTTTGTTCTGAGGCTGTTTGGCCCGACTGTGGATCTGAAATTTTTTTATAAAAAGGTAGTATATGCACATCGATAGTGTATCTGAAGGTTTATGTTTTAATTTCAAATGTGACACATGCAACGTACAGACTTGTGTGTATCCTTTCAACAACTTTTAGGTACTTTTAACAGCCTTTAACTACTTTCATATACAACTTTTGTCTTTTTACCCTGAGTGTGGATGGTTTGCTATATTTTGTTGGTTTGCCTTGGATCACAGTGGCTGTAGATCATTTGCTGGTTTGGGTCCACACAGAGGTCAGAAGAACCCGACCAAGTGGTCCGAGTGTTCCAAGCAGCAGTTTGCCGATGGGTTCCACCAGGGCATGGACTACTGCCTGCACAACTTACCCCCGCTCCCGCCCCCCGGGGACGCGCCTGTCTGTGGCAACGGGTTCACGGAGCCGGGGGAACAGTGCGACTGTGGTCTGCCACAGGTATGGCTGTCTGGCAGCGGAACTGCTTCCTGATTGGTCGATAGTGATGTCATCAGTGGCGTAGATTTGACGTGAAAGAGTATGTGTGCCAGGAGTATAATGTTGTAGTATTAGTAGTACTATTTTATTGCTATCTATACAAAGCGTAAGGCAAAACACGTAAGTCCAGGTTCAAATGTCATTCCGTTTTGCTTTTGGATATTCTTTCTCATATTCTTCATCTATGAAGGACATTTACTTGCAGTTTTAATTTAGTTTTTAGCAAATCCCATAATACAAAATGCACAAAGAAAACCAAAAAGTAGTTTATTCTGCTTGCAGGACTGTTCAAACGCGTGCTGCAATGCGACGACGTGTCGACACATGCCCAACGCAAGCTGCGCCGCCGGGGAGTGCTGCGATCGAACCACCTGCAAGGTCTCAGCCTTGCAGTCTGTTTATAGAACGTTAAGTAGTTTAAATTGAATGCTGAATGAGTTCACGTATAAATATATTTTTGTTTGGTCCAATTCAGTAAATATTGTAAAATGGTTCAGTTTCGCTGCTTTGCATTGACTGCACAACTACTTTAGATTCTGAATGACTCTATGTATTGTAGTATCCAGTGAAGAATTTGATCTTTTATCGTTTTGATTTGATTGATTAGCCCTACTGTAGTGAAGAGAGCCCAGATATGACCCCTGACTCTTAACTCTTGACCTGCGGTTGTTGCAGCCGAAGCCGATGGCGACGACGTGCCGGCCGGCTCACGGCCCCTGTGACCTCAGCGAGCACTGCAACGGGGTCGACGAGTACTGTCCAGCCGACGTGTATCGGCAGGATGGGTCAGAGTGCCTGGACGCCTACCAGGTGCCTGGACTACTCTTGCGCTTTATGTCTATTTGAACTGTGTAGTGTATAGTTCACGTAAGCATCCTTTTTTATATAGGTTTTTTTTGTATTTCTATTTTGTTGCTTTTTGTTCAATATTATGTGTAACGTTTCAAATACAACACAAGTTGCAATAAAATTGATGAAGTCTGACTGTAGTCAGTTTCCTGGCATGCATAGATGTTCTATGCATCAAGCTCTATACATCATGCACAGAGCTTGTCATGGCGTTCTCTTCTGTTCTGAACTGTTCTGTTCTGAACTGAACTGTTCTGAACTGAACTGTTCTGTTCTGAATCATTCTGTTCTGAACTGTTCTGTTCTGAACTGTTCTGTTCTGAACTCAACTGGTTTGTTGTGAACTGAACTGTTGTGATCTGTTCTGTTCTGCATGATGCATAGAGCATCAGAGAATCATGTGCATAAAGCAGCAGCATGAACAAGACTACCTCTGCATGTTGAGTCTAACTTCTGTTGTCCAAGATTTCTCTGTGTGTTAAACCTTACTCTGCTGAGCTGGTGCAGGTCGCGTCGTACTGCTACAAGAGTCGGTGTGAGAGCGCTGAAGCACAGTGTCGCCTGCTATGGGGCGCCACGGGGCAGGGCTCACACCGGCTCTGCTACGAACACTTCAACGTGATGGGCTCCGCCAACGGACACTGCGGCTTCAACTGGGTCGAGCAGAAGACCTTCAAGAAGTGCGAGCCTAGGTAAGGACTTGCTGGCAGCGAGGCTGATTCAATGCAGTTCTTCTTCTGCTGCATTGTACAGTTTGTATGGAGATAGAACGGGAGTAAAAAGTGCTGGTTTGTTGACTTATTCAACGGCGGCTAGTGTGTGGTAAGCATGTGTCACTAGTTGGAGTGATATTTGTGAGCGTACTTTATGTGGCACTCTGTGAGAGGTTGGCATTGCTTGATTCATTCATGATTGATTGGTTGATTGATGTTGTATTGAACTATGAGCTATGCTATTTTGAATATTGAATTGTGAACTACGCTGTGCTATGTTGCATATTGATCTATGGTATGTTTAATATTAATCTGTGAACTATGCTATATTGAATACTGTACAGTGAACTATGCTATATTACATATGAACTATACTGTGTGACCTATGAACCATGCTATGTTGTGCAGAGACGTGCTGTGTTGTGCAGAGACGTGCTGTGTTGTGCAGAGACGTGCTGTGTTGTGCAGAGACGTGCTATGTTGTGCAGAGACGTGCTGTGTGGCATGCTACACTGCCGACACCGCAATGAGAAGCTGATGTTCTGGAAGGAAGCGCTCGCCTACACCCTCCCCGAAGCGATGGTGATAGCGAACGGCACACGACAGGACTGCAAGGGGGTCATTCTTGACGTGGGGCTGGACATGCCCGACCCCGGCATGGTGCCCAATGGGGTCAAGTGTGGCGACTGGAAGGTAGGGGGGGCAGCTTGCGCTTTAGGAAAATAATATTGTGGATGTATGGTAGTGCGGTTGATTGCTCAATTTTGTATAATTAAATAATTATATTGATCAAAAACTAGATGTTATGAATGTAACCATCTCTGTAATCTGTAGTCCTGATTTATGCTGCGTTTTTATGAGAACAAACTTGCGCTCTTGATGTAGCAGTTAGTTGAGGATCATACTTAGTTGAGGATCATATTTAGTTGAGGACCATACTTGCAATTACAATTTAATTTTTAATTTTTGCTGCAGTGTATTTTAAATTTTGCTACAACTGATATTAAACTACTTGCCGTAGTTGTGCCAGTAACCCTTGATAACCACTTAATTATCGTATCGTATTTGAAGTAATCAATTAGAAGGCAAGGCTTCATGCTTTAGTTATCTGTTGCATGGTGCTCAGATGTGTGTCAACCAGCGCTGTGAGGACATCGACAGCCTCGGCCTCAAGAACTGTCCTGACTGCCATAACCATGGAGTAAACTCTCTCTGTCTCTCTTTGTCTCTCTCTGTGCCTGTTTCTCTGTATATCTGTCTCTCTGTCTGTCTGTTACCTTCATGTCAATCGATTTAAAGATTTTTCTTGACTTTCTTGATACCCTTTGTTAATTGTGTCTCTCAAGCTCGATGATTCGATGAAGATACTTTTGTAAGATTAATAATAATTAGATATTAGCGGCTAAAAAGTTTTATGCATAAAATTTATTGTACTAATGACGTAAATTTGGAGTTCAAAGGCGGCTAATTGTCGCTTGGACTGCTGAGTTTTGTAGTGCAGGTTAGATGTGTCCTGTGTGTGCCTTCATTGGAGTTGTGTTATGTAGCCTCAGGAGCCGGGAACCAGGACCCTCATGTGTTAGATATGTCGCCAGTAAGTGCCACGGTCGCTGCTGTGTTATGTAGCCAGTATGTGCCACGATCGCTGCTGTGTTATGTAGCGAGTATGTGCCACAGTCGCTACTGTGTTACATAGAACAGTATGTGCCTGCAGGTGTGCAACAGTCTGGCTCAGTGCCACTGTGACCCTGGCTATGCGCCGCCGCTCTGCGACCGTGCCGGCAACGGGGGCAGCGAACATGGCGGACCCGTCATCATAAGACACGGTGGGTGTTCTTGTTCATGTTCTTGTTTTGTTTTTATTTTGCTATGGTGTTTAATTTATAAGATGGTGTTTTATAGCTGAGGCTGTTCGAGTCCGTAATATAACTACTTCACTCATTGATTTTATCATCCAGTCACATAAGGATTGTTTAGAAACCATATTGTATACAATATCATAGTCAACTGGATAGGATTCTATATAGTTAAGTTTATAGTTAGTATTAAGCGTGGATAAATCCTCTACAGTTTATCATCTCAACTGTACAACATGTTGCCTCTGCTTGGTACTTTCATTCTTGTTGCTGCTGCTTTTCGTAACTCCTGCAGGCCGGGGAACAAAGAATTGGCTTACAGACCAGAGCTCTCAGGCGAGTCGTAAAAAGCGACTGAAGCAGTTGGAGTGGTTCTATGCTAGCTCTCTTGCACAGAACCGGACTGTATATAGACTTTGTGCTACTCACGGTCTCTAAACTACAAGAAACGAAGCAAAAGCAGAGATATGCGCTCAGTCCTTCTGTGGCGTGTGTGTGTTGCAGCGCGCGTTGGTCTGGTCGTGGGTCTCTGTTTCTTCTTCCTCATTGTCCTCCCTCTCATTGCGCTGCTCGCCTACTGCGCGCACCGACACAGGGAGAAACTGAAACGTGCCTGGCTCTTTAGACAGGCTGATAAATACAGGTATCGAATACATGACTGTAGGCAGGCTGATTAATACAAGTATCGAATACGTGGCTTTTTAGACAGGCTGATAAATACAAGTATTGAATACGTGGCTCTTTAGACAATCTGATAAATACAGATATCGAATACGTGTCTCTTTTGACAGGCTGATAATTACATGTATTGAATACGTGGCTCTTTTGACAGGCTGATAAATACAGGTATTGAATACGTGGCTCTTTAGGCAGACTGATAAATACTGGTATTGAATACGTGGCTGAGGCAGGCATGAGGATAAATACAGGAAAATACGTGACTCTTTAGGCAAGCTGCAATTACAGATATTAAATACATTACCCTTTAGAATCAAAGGAACAGTAATAATGAAGAATCATGTTCAAAATTCGAGTGCCTCATTATTCCTATAACGAGTGCTCTCGACAAATTATTGCAGATTTAAAGCTTCTGTCAACCAATTCTGCTACATTTTCGTATCTTATACACAGCAAATAGTTAATGAATCTTCTATGTTTATTCATTATTGATAGCCTGACAATAGTCATCGTTAATACAGCATCTGTTCAGTTCTCTACGCGCAGATCCGTGCACCGCGCGACACCACGCAATGACGCCGAGCGCCCCTCCAGCATCGTACGCGCCCCCGCGCACCCCCTGGGGGTTGGCTCCTCCCAGCCCCTTCGCACCCCCCCAATCTTTGACCCGACTCGGCCTCGCTCGGTGGTCGTCCACTCCAATAACAGCAGCGCAGCGGCGGAGCGGCGCGAAGGAATAAAGCGTGCTCAGAGCTTCCGCACACAGGACATCTCCGGGCCTGAGCTCAAGAGCTGCACCAACCACGTCGTCTGCGAGTCAGTGGGGGTCCCCCGCCCCCTCTCCTACTTCGAGTCGGCCACCCTGCCCTCGCCGCCGCCCTATTCCGAGTCGCTGACGCCGACCCGCTTTGCCCCGGCGCCCCCGTGTTCGCTGCGCGGGGTCGCCGGCGAGTTTCAGCAGCGAAGGGGGCCCAAGCGACCCCCCCTGCCCCGTCTTAGGGCCGCTCTAAGCGCTGCGGGGGAGTCGGTGCCCCTGCGGAATCCCCCCGCGCGCCCTGACGACGCCGCGGAGAACGTTTACGAAGAAATTCAGGTGCGCAGTCCGTCGACGCGGCCCCCGGAGCCCCCTGACTCTCGACACCGGTTTTACAGCACCGCCGCGGCCCCCCTGGTTACCCCACAAGCGAATCCGTCGCCTCCGCCACCCCCCCCTCATCAGACTGCAGCAGATAATGTATTGCGGCGCGCTGAAACCAGCGCTGTGGACGCAACACAGAAGCCTTCGGACCGGGCGAAAGGCGCTTTCAGAGTTGGGGGGGCGGAGCAGGGTGGTGTACAGGATGCAGGGGCGGTTCAGCACCCCCTGTTGGCGCCGAGGGGACAAGGTGGCATAGGATGTAAGGCGGTGGGGATTTCGGGTGTCACGGAATCAAATGTTGGCCCGGGTAAACCTGCCGAGTCTGTTACCAAGCCTCCCGATTCTATTGCTAAGTCTGTCGATCGGAGTGGCAAGGCCAGCGAGGGGGCTGAGGACGCCAGACCCTCCCTGCCGCGCAAGCCGCCCAACAGCCCGGCAGGGAAGGCTGCAGTCGTGCCGCCGACAGTGGAGAAAGGTCCGAGCAGTGTGGCCAGTGCCACCATCGCTCTGCAGCCAACGACTGGGGGAGGCAGCAGGGCGGAGGGTCAATTGTGTAGCGCGACTAGTCCTACTGCCGGGCCCAAGCCTGGTGTGAGAACGACTGGCCCTAACGGGGGGGCCAAGGAAACTACTAGCCCTAACCCGGGGGCCAAGCAATGTAAAGCAACGGCTAGCCCTAGCGCGAGTAACACCAAGCCTAGCCCTGGCTCGATGGCAATACCTAACGCAGCAACCACCACTGCCTCAGATCCCGCCATAAAGCCAGTCGGCAGCCGGTCGGCTGTGAAGCCGCCTGGTAGTATTTTGTTGAAGCCGGCACCCCCCGCTGCCTCCAGCGGCGCCCCTCGACCCCCGGGGGTCGTCAAGTCGCCGACGGGGAACAATTTTAAGACCCCGGGGGGCGGAAACGCTCGAGCCGGCTCCGCGAACAATAAACTTGCCACCCCAGGGAAACTTGTGTCTCCGACTGCAGCGCCGTCGAGCGTGGTGGGGGGGGCTAGGCCGTCCGTCACTGGCGCTAAGCCACAGCCCATTGCGAGGCCAACCAATCAGACGGGAGCACCTGGGGTTAAGCCGCCCCCCACGGTTGGATCAGCGAATCAGGCCGGAGCACCGGTGGTTAGACCGACGTTGGCATCTAGTGCCCGCGCCATGAGACACAGCGGGAACGAATCACAGTGCTGATATAGGAGACAAGGTCGGTTTCATGACTCGTGATTGGTCGTGATTGTCCGACAATTAGATTTTTGATTGCTTTTGGTTTGATTACCGTAGTCAATATTATACCAGTCTTTGCGAGTGTTACGTTTCTTGCTTTTTGCAAAATAGTTACTCTACTATAGTTAGTTTGTCGAAAAAGTATTGTTGTATTTGATCAATCTTTTCTTGTTGTTGACAAGCGCTGTCCTTGGTGTTTGAAAATTCAATCAAAATTTTGTTACCGGATATACATTTGTTGAAGCGTTAACGCTAAGGTCTAAGAATATTGAGTACAGAGTGTTGTTGATATATTGAAGTTTGAGAGTGTGGATTTGTTGGAATGTTTTTAATGCTATGTTTGGTTTTGACTGTTGACAATTTTATTGTGTTTAGAAGTTGGAAATTATCCTATATTGCAGTTAATTTGAAATATTTGGGTTCTTGATAAATTTTTTATGTCCCTCTTTATATTTTTGTGAAACATGGTTACAATTGAGTACTTAATGTCCAAAGTTCTATGGCCGCATATGAATGAGTGGACAGTAATAGAGTGTATTTATTGTCTAGATTTTACTGCGCTTTGTTTGCAACATTTGGCAATTTTCAATTCAAATGATCTTGTTTTCCTTGTTCGTTGCGATCGTTTGCTGAAGTTTGTGCTAATCTATAACATGAGACTTTAGATGATCGAGTTTTGCTTTGTAATCTTCACTTACTGCTGGTTGCTCGACCTCTATTTAAGTGCGATTTAATTTTGTGGTCCGATTTAACCAATGAAAATATATGAGAGAATTGTATCGAATAATTTGATTTGTTAGTTTTGACCACAAAATTAAATCAAACTTAAATCGAGGTCGAGCAACCAGCAGCTAATGATTCAGTTTCAGATATTACCAATCAAATTTATGAACGCAGTGTGTCCAGCTGCTTATTTCAAAACTTGAAATGAAAACCTGAATCTGTCCATGTTCTTTCAGATTTGTTTCACTGTCGCGATGCTTACGTTGTATGTGACTGTTGAACGTTGCTGTTCAGAGGTCTAGTTTATCATTCTGATCGGATTATTGTGATTTCAAGTAGCATTTTGGCTCAATAGAACTTAAATTGATGTAATATAGCGTGTAAGTGTGTACATACATGTATTCTCTGAAAGGGCTGACCGCTAGTGTGTGACTGTATATATTATCAAATCATACTTGTGAGCGGATGTGATTTGCTTCCCAATCCCTTGTCGTGTATTCACACCCAGCTTTAGCTGTGTGGCTCTTTGTAATGTATTGGATAGTCATGGTACAGAATCGTTCCATCTTGTCGCACTGTAGTATTTTGTATCGAAATCGAAAGATTTTACATTTCTTTCTTCCATTTTAATTGCTTGCAAAAATCGTGCCGTGTTTCAGATTAACTTTTACCTGAGCTGATACTGCTTTTCTTAACGGAGTTTGAATAATCGGTCGACAGTCTTTGATTGATTTTCTACTAGAGATCGAATTTTTATGTTCTATACTTATGTTATACTTATGTTTTGTATGTATCGTAGAAGTCATGAGTACAAGTGCCATGAATATGAAGCCATGCAAGTCTTGAGTAATTCCTTTCTAATAAGTTTACTAGAGTTTCTACAAGTTTATCTCTTGCTTAAGCTATCAAGTTCATCGTAGACATTAATTTAGCCCAAATTTAAAGCAACAATCAAATGAATACTGGTCTTATCCTTCCGGCACATTCTGTTGTATCTTTTGTATTACCCTAGTTTTTGTTTTAGTTCTTGATTTGCTGGGTTTGTTTGAGTGTACATTTGATTGTGTTTTTTTGCATATAAATTTTCTATTTCATTGAAACTTTGATGAGAGAGCTAATATCTCTTTATTTATACCACCTGGAGTAATGTAGCATTAAAAGTCCATGCTATTTGACTGTAATTCGTAGAGCTATGTAGCGCGAAACGCTTTGGTGAGGTGTAGCCTCATGTTTTAAGGTGTCGGGCACGAGTTTCAGAGACCTGGGTTCAAGTCTCTGCACCGGCAGCCATTCGTTACAGGCCCTTCAGCAAGGCTGTTAATATACATACAAGTGCAAGCTGCTAACCCTGTACTATATAATTATTGATCTGATTGGCGTCAGGAAGGGCATCTGGCCATAAAAACTGGGCTCCAGCAGTCTTGACCGAGGCGCAAAACGTTTAACTTGCATCAAAATGTGAAAATGAGCAGAATAGACGATCAAATAGGCTCTTGGTTAGTTGATTGGTACGTAAAGCAATATATGAATGCTAGAATTAGCACATTTCTTAATGTGCTTGTCTTTATTGTACGATCTAAACCCTTGTGAATTGAAGTAGATAAATTTGGCAGAATTTAGTTTCCTGCTCCTAACGATTTATAAATTTCCCATCTGTGCAAAATCAATTTTAGCCTTTTGGCTGAGAGAAACGTTGAGAACTTTGTGCTTGTTAAAGTTTGAAGTGTTGTGATTGTGTTGGCTGTTGGTATCATGTTGAATATGTGAAAGAATAAGAAGATGATATGTCTGCTTGTGAACCTGCAGTGTTGTCAAGTGTATATCCTGTGCGGCGTCGGTTGCCTTAGATATCTCATGAACACTGATTTGTGAGGATATTTGACGGTCATTGTTCTTGTTACGCTTCTTGGCTAAAAGATAAAAATACGATACAGTGAAGCGTGCAGGAGATTTAATTGAATATAAAAGAGACAAAGTTATCATTATGCTAAATGTATTAGTATTATGGTATTAATGCAGTGGATAATAATAATAGATTTAATTTGAATTCGCTTACTTTAGAATGCACGTTGTCAGAAAGTTTTACATTTTGGTTCACTGATGAGAAGTTAATGTGGTCTATGTTCTGACGCGTTTTTAATAAATGTTGCGTGAACTTTTAACCTTGTAATAATAGCAATGTGAGCGACCATCACTGGGTTTTCAGTGCTATACTACCTATGTCATAGCTATAAGGTATGAAGCTAAGTAATTATTGACGTGCTTAATCGTGTTGATCGGGCAATGCTGTGCCCAGTTTTATTTCAGTAATACCTAGCAAAGTAGTCATCATACAAAATCGCTATGCGCCAGTGCTATTACATCAGCCTCTTAGTTGCTTCAATTCATTTTTATTCTTAGATTTCTGTATCGACATCATGAATTATTTGCGAGCATCATTATCGAATGGCTAATATAGAAATGACTTTTGAAATTATTACGGCGTAAATGATTATTATGTAACTCCTCGTAGACTTTGTATTGAGTGATCATTTAACGGTAATAGACCTTTCATACTTGAGTCATGCTATCGCTATTGGGGCTTAATCCGAGTTATAGGCTATTTGCTAATCATTCGGATTAGCTAATATTTTATCTTGCTTGTTATTACGATTTGTACATACATTTTTTTACATTGCTCTATGTAAGTTTGTTTAGTTAAACGTTTATCCGCTTCAGCATTGAGTTATTGAACTATGACTTGAAAAAATTACTCTTGCGCTTAAAAAGCCATGGTATTGGCTTGGTAAGTGTATTAGTAGTAAATTATGGCATAATATAAATCACTATAATTGATGAATGACCGTAATCTAAAAACACCAATGTTCCTCGGATGAAGCGATGCGCTGCTGAAATCACTGCGATTCTAGTCACGAATAATATTATTGTTCGCTTTTTCTCTTTTGCGTTTGATGCTTTTTTACGAGTGAAAATTAGACATTTATTTCTTCTGACTTCCTGTCGAAATTACATTGTACACTGCTGCCTGTTTTCTTCGACTGAGAACATTGTATTGGATTGATTTAGATTAAGATTGTAAGGTTATTGAATGATATCAATTTGTGACTCAAATGATAATTAAATATTAAACTGTTGCGCATTGTACGATGAAGCAGTGTATGCAAAACATTGATCTTCACACTGCTGTCATCTAGCGAATCACTTTATGATATTGCTCAGTGTTAGTTGAAAGTGGGGGCTGCCCTTAACCAAAAATATTCAAATTGCTACGATCTTGCTAACCCAATTCACAACCGAAACAGAGGTTAGAATGAGGAGGAAATGTTTCAATTTCTTTTTCAACCTACTATTTCTTATTAAGGGACGCTGACGAAAAATTGTGAAAAAGCTGCTGAAAGTTAGGCACGAATCGTTAGCGTACCCTGTACGCCTATTTATGCATAAATATATTGTCGCAATAAAATTATGAGTGTATTGTTGACATGATCCCAAATTTTTGGGATTACCACTTACCGTACGATTGTTTGAAAATCTTGTCTCTAAAATACGAAAAAGAAGAACGTCTATTTTGTTCGTTAAAGTCCACGTGTGGTATGGTGTATGCGTCATCAGTTTGTGCGCTGCACCCAGTAGTGTCAGCTGTTGACATTTTTCTTTGTACGTTTTTTATACTTTCTGCTTTGTTTCTTCCTATTGCTGCATTACTGTGTAGTACCCTCTCCTGTTTGGATTTGTTGCCAAGTTCCCCATCTGTATGTGTATGTGTGCTCGTCTGTCTGTCTGTTTGATTGACACATATCGTGCTATTAGCCTATTATGCTTAGTTTGTTGACATCGGACTTCAATTAGGTCAAGACTGTCGTCAAGACTCAATTAGGCCAATACAAGAACGTACACGATAAAACCCATATCTGCAGTAGACTACGTTTATTGAGTCCTCATCTCCTGATTCTGCCCTGATTGCGTTGATTATAATTTCGAAGACGATGACATTAATTCCAAACTGTCAGTTGCATTAATGCAACGGACAGTCGTTGAATGTTACAAACACAATAGACGACTCTAGTCTATCTATATCAACAAGGCGTTCTCCGATCATCATAATTTTGGCCTAAAATAGAAAGACTTGTTTTTTATCTTAACCAAGTCATGCTCATTTTTTTGTGCCTGCAGATCCCGCTCAGCCGTGCCCGCAGACTGGCATGCACCCTCTTAGCGGCCCTTCAGCGCTACTGTAACCCCTCTCCACCGCACCGCACCATGTGGTGGAAGCTTCTCCTCCTCGCGCTCTACGTCACGGTGCTGTTCGTACTGTCGCGCATCCTTGAGGCAGTGTCCTACTACGAGGGCGGAGCGTTCCTCGCCGCGCGCCTGCTCGACCCTGTGTCGCTGAGCGTGCGGCGCCTCAAGGCGATCCTCGACGAGCGAGGGGTCAGCTACACGGGCGTGCTCGAGCGGGGCGAACTCAAGCAGCTCGTCAAGACGTCTGGTGAGCTGCGCTTGCTCATTACTCGGCTGAGCAACACAAATTTAACACAATGTATCACAATGTAACAATGATGCAGCGTGGTCTGACCTATGTGCATGATCTATCTGTATTGCCTTATTTGACAGACTGTATGTTTTTGCACGATTTTCCTAGTTTCTCCTTATTTTATGTTTGTCTTATTTGATTGGTAGAAACAAAACGTCATTATTATGTGCAGCGAAGCACTTTAGCGTGCATTACATCTGCCCGCGTGTGTGCGCGCCCAGGCGAGGTGAGTGGTGGGGAACTGGAGGCCTCGTCCCTCTCTTCCCTCTCAGACGATCCCTCCACGCTCCCCTCCCCCGCCCCCGAGGACGCCGACCCCCTGGCCGCGGCGGGCACCAACTTTACGTGTGGGTCTCACTTCTACGAGGAGGTGGAGGACACCAAGGACTCAGTCTGGGTCGTGCAGGTGCGTGGTGCAGCCAGCGCGCACCGCACACTGCTCGCACACACAGACTGGAAGGCTTTCGTCAAGAAGGTGTCACGGTTTGGCGTTAGGACCGGGGTCTTCGACTGCGCGCTCGATCAAAGGTCAGTAATAATGAGTTTAGAGTCAGATTCATGTGTTCAAAGATGTCATTGGGGATGGCATGGTCTGATATTGCTGGGATTAACTGAGGCAGTGCGATTGATGCAAATTGAGAAACCTTGAAAAATGCAATTTTTCAAATGCAGTTTGTTGTTTATTTGAATTTGATATATCGTGCACATAGTGTGAATGCATGTCTGAGGTGTCAATAATAATTGATTCTATCGTAATTTTAGTTATTTTATTAGTAGCCTATGGATGTTAGCATATTAGTAGCCATGATTTATGTCATTTTTTACGCATCTTGTTACTTACATATTTGTGTTGATGAGTTCTGTGCTGTGTGATCTGTAGCCTGTGTGACAAGAAAGCATGGCGCGGGTCCCAGCTAGTCCTCGCCCTGCCGGTGGGTCACCAGGCCAAGGACCACGTCGTGCTGCGCTCCTATCCCGGCGCCCCCCGGCCCCATCTTGTCCTGCGCTGGGTCAGCGCCAACCTCGCCCAGCGCGTCACCCCCATCCCCACCCACGACGCCTTCCGCCGCGATTGGCTCGCCTTTGACCCAGATTCGTCCAATGAGAAGGTTCGGGTCATCGTCGTTTCGCGCATGGAGACCCCACCCATGTTTCTCTCGGCACTCAGTGTCAAGTTCACAGGACGAGTCAAGTTCGGTGCTGTAGACACTGCTGCCCCTGAAGGTCACCGGATACTGAAGTCGTTAGGCGTCGATGCCCCCATTGACGACGTTTCGCCGACGTACGCCGTCTTGACACCGGAACAAACGCATCTATTCGCGACAAGCGAGTCACCTCGAGAACAACTGAGCTTCCGGTCCTTATCGCTGCTTCTGCGCACCCTCCACCCCGAAGTCAACGACATGTTTCTGCTCAGTCTCATCGTCGTCAACGCGGCATGCGGCCTCGAGCTCTTGGTCGCGCGCGGAGGGCCACTGCGCCGCCTTGGTCGCCTGCTGTGGGAAGTGGTGCGCTGGAACTTCCTGCTCATCCTGCTCTGGCTGCCAGTGCTCGCAGTCATCAGGCTGCCATACGTGGATCGCGCCTTTGACCTCACGCTGACCGGTTTGCGGCGACTCGCGCTCACGTCTGTTGCGGGTTGCGCACGCGCCGACTGGCTAAGGTACTCCGCGCCCGGGGGGTGGACCTTCCTGGCGGCGACCTTCGGGTTGTTTGCCGGAGCGGTTGCAGGGTTGAGGCGGTTGTTGGGCAGCGTGGAAGAAACGGCGGATGAGCCGGAACACAGCTCGTTGTGGAGTCTCCAGTCATACATCGGGCTGCTGCAACCGCGTGGCACCAGTCGCGTCAATGGGGGGTGGAGTCACCTTGGAGGCGGGGGCGGGGGGGGCGTGGGGGGGTACGGCGTGGACGTGGAGCTGCTCATCGAGCGCCTTGCGGTGCCCGACCTCTGGCTACGACCCCTCGTCTCCTCCCAGTACGTCCACTCGCTGCCCGTTTGGAAGTATGCCGGGCCCTGCGGCGTCGAGTCGGATGTGGGCAGCGACTCCGAGGGAGGGCCGAGGGTCGAGTCTGACGGGGAGGGAGGCGGGTTCGGGCCGCGGCCGTTGATGTTTGTATGCGAGGCGTGTCGCGCCCTGCAGGCCGCAGGCTCTGCGGCGCGCCGATCAGAGCAAGAACTGGAACAAGAACGCATCGAGTCTGAGTCGGCATGCGCCAAGTTCCTGATGGATGGCGACTACAAGTGTCAGTGCGGGCAGCAGGGGAGCGGGGGTGGGGGCGGGGAGGGGCACGGGGGGGCTGAGGGCGGCGGAGAGCATGGCGGGGGGGCGGCGCAAGTGCACGGGGAGACAAGACAACACCTTGGGGGGGCAGAACAAGACCACGGAGGAGGGCTTAGCAGGTCGCCTCGTGGTAGCCCTCAAAAAGAAGCGCGGTCCAAAGCAGCGGCGGCGCCTGGGGGGGAGAACCGGTCGGGGGAGGAGGTGGGGCAGCCCCCAGGCATGATTGCGGCCATGGAGTGCTCCATCTGCCTGGAGAGCTACCGCCACGGAGCGGCGCTGTGCGGCCTGCCCTGTGCGCACTCCTTCCACCAGCAGTGCATCATGGGCTGGCTGGGGCGCGACAACCACTGCTGTCCCATCTGTCGCTGGCCGGCGTACAAGGCCAAGCCATGCACCATGCACCAACACACCGACTAGATGGTGCTGGCTGCGTTGTGCACCAGCGCATACCACCTAGAGGGCGCTAGCTGCTGCAGCAGCTCTCTGGCGCGTAACTTTTGTCTTGAATAGGCTCCGGAATCGTTTGTCTTAACACTAGCCCTCTCGGTGGACTGATTTTATCCTCACCCAGTCGTAGCCTTGGAATACTGTAACACATGAAATTTGCACGTGTGTGTCATTTTCCCCAAATTTTGCGACTTGGATAAATTTGCCAAAACTACATGCAGCAAAAATGAAGCTGCAGAAGCTATATATA
Organism: Chamaedrilus cognettii; assembly: GCA_034695025.1. Classification (NCBI taxonomy): domain Eukaryota; kingdom Metazoa; phylum Annelida; class Clitellata; order Enchytraeida; family Enchytraeidae; genus Chamaedrilus; species Chamaedrilus cognettii. The sequence goes on from JAQIWG010000359.1 coordinate 32,186, forward strand.
ACAGTCTTCATCAACACGAAAATTAAGTGCGGCAGAATTTCAGAGACGCAAAACCGCCAAGCTAACATGCAGCAAAAATTTCGTGTTCTACTACATGTATAACCCCAGGCCCTAACCAAAATCGTACTAAATTTTTCCAGGCTATTTAATGTAGAATAATCCGAGCGTGTTCTGAGTCATAGTTGCTCGCCAGGTTGGCGCTTTTTAGGACTATTTCGCTCATAATTAGTCATATATATAAGCGCTTAGCTAAAGAAGGCCTATGGGTGATCCTGTCATGTCAAGTATAATTGGCATCATTGTCAGCTTTAGTTTAAACATAAGCAAATAATTAAATGCAGTTCTTATTGAGGCAGTCTCATGTTAACTGGATCACTTTAATAGCCTAGGGAGCCTGGCCTTTTAGTGAGGCTCACACAAGTCCAGCGTGATTTGTTAATTTAGGTTTATTGACATTTCGCAATATTGATATCTGTGTTTAAATCAATTTTGAAGATTCCTTGAAGCAGGTAGAATTTTTTTCGTAATCTTGTCTTATAGAAGTGGCAACGGTTTGAAGAGCTGTTTGAAGAATAACTGTAAAACTCTGTGTTTGTAAAAGGTAAATAGTAAATATGGATAAGTTTGTAATCAAATTTGTAACAGTAATTACAGCGCTTTGAATTATTGCCGAATATCGATATTTCTCTTTCTTGCACTAACGGACTTAATAATTCGTCAAATTGAGTCTATCACAAATCATTTTGTCAATATTTATTGAATGGTCCAATTCAAATGCAACGACGTTAATCATTTTTAAGAAATTCTTTGTGTATTTAAAATAGGCTACATACACTCTGGACACCTTTGCACTATTTAAATGTCCTATATAATAACCTACGGTATATAGCATTCACACTGTTTGACAACACTAGTAATTATTTATGTTTTATTTTCTCAGACTATTAATATACATACAAGTGACTCTTGATCAATAACTTCTATGTGCATCCACAAACGGAATAGAGAGAAATGATGAAACATAAAAACATAACTGGTATGTGAATAACGAATAACTATTGCAATTTGAACGAAATTAATATATCTTATTTTCAGCAAGCGTACGTACGTTATTTTCTTCTTCAAGTTTCATTAACGAAGAATTGTGACAGTATTTATCACAAATTAATCACAAAAATTCAATTACATCTGCCAATAAAGCCGACTATTTACAATATCAAATTAACAGTCCATCGTAGATATTTACTTCAGAAAGCTTGAGCATGGCAAATCTGTAATTATAATTTTAAGTAGCGATAGCTTAGGCTACACCAAAATAAAAATTTCAACATTAGGGATTTTACACATTAATCTTGAATTGGGCTAAGAGCACAAATACTTATCTGTAACATTTGGCAGATTGACAGTTTCTAATAAAAATCATATATTTCATGTTCATCATTATTAGAACTGTAATTGTGCAGTGCAACTTAAGACCGGAAAGAAACTGAAAGTTCCATACAAAATAAATGACATAAATAAAACAATCCAGTTAGAAAATAAACACGCACGCCGTGCTGTAAAATGTGAAATTATCGCGTGCATGTCATTTAGGATAGCTTCGCGATTCGGTCAAACTTGCAAAAATTACATGCGTGAAAATAAAGCCGCAGAAGCTATATATAATGGACAGTCCTCAAAAATGCGAAAACTAAGTGCAGCTAAACTTTCAAGAGTAAAAATCGCCAAAATAGCATGCAACAAAAACTCATGCTTACAGTATTTTAAATTATTGAAGCAATATATCAGACCTATTTATATTAACATTATATAATATTTGACGCGTCAATAAATCCACAGGTCTCCGGTTTGGACAAAGTATCTGTCAGAACCCAAAATCAAATATTCTCCACCCATTAACTAGCTTCACTTTTCCCTGCCTGCGACGCAGACACTAGCTCAAATGCAAACCTTGCTTCGTCTACTATCTTACGCTTCACCCCCCCTGACCCACACGCCTCCTCACTAGCCACTGCCTCCAAGTCCTCTTCCTCCACCGGTATTTCATCAACGCTTAATTCGGCGAGCCTGCCCTCGAGCTGTTTGTTCAATGTCCGCAGGAGAAGCTTGTTGCCGCGTTCTTGGTTGAGTTCTTGCTTGATTCGCTCCGACTCAGCAAGCAGGAGATGGACGTGTGTGCGCAGAGCGCTTATCGTCAGTGCCTGTTCCTCGATGATTGTCTTATTCGTGCGCTGCAGCTTTGCAGCGGAACCACTCGTAGCGATACGATCAGATTCGGGTCCCGTCGCGGAGTCGCAGGAGACTGGCGCGCCATGTTGGGGCATTGAGTTTGTGTGCGCAACAGTTTGGCAGGCAGTGTCGGAGGGAGAGAGCACTTTGTCAGATTGCATTGGAACGTGTGGGATCGATGCGACAGTGCATTGGTTTTGGGACATCATATCACAACGAGACACAGCTTTGTCCATCGTACAATCTGTCCTGGAATCTGCATACTACCGGTACTGAATCAGAAAAGTCAGCGAGATTCAGAAATAGCCGAGGAATAGCCGAGTATTACAGCGATCAGTCAGGGCAGGCGATTAAAGAACGATATCTAAAGACGTCAGATGTGACGAAGATATAATACTGTTCGAGGAAAAAATAATTTGCTTAATTAGGGTGCGCGAAGAGATGTGTCGTGTTCTTAAAAAGCGTTCCGCTGGTAAGCAGGACTCTAGTTCGATGCGTATACCGGGACAGGTGCTCCCAGCCTGCACACAAACCACGACACAATTATACAATTACAATGCAATAAACCTGCCACGGGTAGGATCAATCGAACAGAAAATTAATTGCAGACATGACAAGGCACTGAATACATGATAAAATCCAATGCGCTCTATTTTAAGAAACTAGACGTGATATTTTGCTCTGGGCTCATTTTACCGAGAGAGTGCAATCAAAGATTATGACCGTGGGTACACACAATTATAGCCTATTAAACCGCAGTACAGTAGTTTGGAATTATATATTATAACTTTTATAACGTTTATAACTTTCAAAAATACACTCATATTACTGGAAGCTAAGATTAATTAGCCTAATCGTGAAACATAGATCTAAAGGAAAATCTGAAAATTTTCGCTCACTACTTATATTATCGCCCGACTTTTATAATTTGTCACGTTACTTGACTAATATTCTTCTTTTTCCTTTATAATTGACAAAATTTTGGGGACAAGCGCAAAACGTCGTTTCTTCGTCAGCGACTTTAAATCGCCATTCAACGAGGGAACAGTATCGTTTGCTGCGGCACCTTCCCCTCGTGTGAACTGGATATCTGAGCTAGTTCTGCTTCATCAAATTATTACGATCACTTCATTGTTTTTACGAAATAATAAATTATTAAGAAATACACTATCAACGATATGCTTAGGCCTACATAATGACATTTGGTAAAAATAGTGCATAATTGACAGTACAATTATTAGCAGCTCAAATAAATCAGTTCAAAATCCTACTCCTGCTCAAAATTAAAAAATAATCTGATTCCTCCATTTAAGTCAAAATAATGATATCGAAAGCATGCGACCAAATCTGTAAATATCGCATCAGTAATGTCAGAGTCGTTTTCACATTTTTAAAGCCATCTTCAAAAGAGCAGGTGTTTTCATGGGATATGCGCGCAAGTCGCTAGATAATAGTTGAATCGTGAGAAGATGAGTCTTGCACAGCAGACAATGGCATCGTTCCAAACTATTATAGCCTCAGCTACTGAGCCTAGACTTTCACGATTAGGCCTATTGCCTAGGCATAATGATTCAACCGAAAAACACAGCGGCTTAGGCCAGCGTAAGTCAGACGAGACCACAGACCTAGGCAAGTAGGCACGCACATTGTAGCCTACATGAGATTGTAGCCTACATGAGATATTAGCCTACATGAGATTGTAGCCTACATGAGATTGTAGCCTACATGAGATTGTAGCCTACATGAGATAGTAGCCTACATGAGATAGTAGCCTACATGAGATAGTAGCCTACATGAGATAGTAGCCTAC
>JAQIWG010000360.1:0-36220 GCA_034695025.1 Chamaedrilus cognettii
CCCCCCCCCCCCCCCCCCCCCAGTCAACCCCCGGTTAAATTGAGTAATACAAGATTCCAAAAAGTCGAATATTCAACGTTGGAGGCCTGCAGCTCATAAAGGAGCGCTTAGCAGCACTGCAGCAGTGCCAACTCAGCAGCACTGTAGGCGTATAGTTGTGTGTTGTGCTGTGCAGCAGCAGCTCAGCAGCAGCGCCTTGCTGCACAGCTGCAGCAGCTCTCGCAGCAGTGGTCACGTGACGGCGCGACTGCCCCCGGTCACGTGACGACAGCAGCCGCCATCTTGATTTGTAGCAGCGCCGTTGTAGCACAAAGAATAATAATTGTCGGCTCACCCTCGCCGCCGGCCGAGAACTTCCGGTATATCGAATATTGCTTCCGGTCAATGTGATCTCTTCCCACTGCCCCTGCCCCGCTGGATAAACTTAGGCATAAGCCTAATTGGTGAAGTCTATAGCTATTCAAATGGTGGTTTGTGCGAGGAGTCCCAATTGGGCCATGCAGGCCTTACCGGTGTACAGTTTTATTTTCGTTTGGCCTACAATAATATTTTCGCTAAGACTAGTGTAGATGGTAGACAGATTATATTGGGGGTCCGCCCGAAATGCGTTGTTGTCGCATTAGCACTATCCCCTCGACGACTTCCATGATGAAAATTAATCTCGCCAGGCTTTTTGATTACAACAAATGTATTGTATTGGACTAATGGGCAGTGTTGTTTAGCACGTTGTGTGAACATTATCGGTACCTGCTCAACATTTGTATTGATTTATTATATAGACTCTGATATCCATGATATTCTGTTGGCTTACAATAGCTACGCTTATATTATGGCTTCATGGTTGCTTTATTTTAAGAAGTCTGTGTTTTGGTACAATTGAAAAGTTGGCGCATTATGATGGAGTCGCCAAGCTCTAGGATCACGTTAAATATAACTACATCAATGTCATGTATGTAGCGTTGACTCACTGAGGTTTTTGCTGAATTTTTCAATTTACTTCTATTGTATTCTAGTTTCCAAACAATGATATAAAATTTTAGTAGCCATGATGATATATCAGGTTTACGCTGCGCTACGCCAGGGTTCATCCTACAGCCTAGCGATTCGGTCTCCGGCCCGCAGCAATGGCCGACACCGCTGCCGACAGCTCTGGTCACACTGACGCTCGACTGACGAGCGGCTTTGCAAACAATGCCCGCAGCGCTGACACAGACGACATCAAGCGCATGGATGATTTGCAAGAACCGGAAGAGATCGACGAGAACGGGATTTTTGATCACGAAAATTCAAACGGTGTCGATGATGATCCGCCGATGCTGGTTCGGCATCAACCGATGGACTGTTCTAGCGAATCAGGGTCTCCGGTCACTATTGAACCGCTGAATTGCCCGGTGGAGTGTGATAATATGTCTTCTCAAAGTAATGCGTTGAGTGAAGGGGAAGGGGAAGTTCGAATGGACCGGTTAAATGATTATCCGGTTGGGAATGCTGATGAAAAGCTAGCGGGTATTCCGATTGCTGATAAGTTTGTAAACGATTTAAGCGATTTAAATGGACATGTAAAAGATGGTCCGGAACAGAAATCAGAGACAAAGTGCGAGGTGTCAATTGATTTAGATGAGAAGAGCTGCAAACGTCCTGAGCCTGAGTTGCCCGAGGCACATTCAATGTTATCTATATCAGATTCATTAGTAGCTGACAAATGTAAGGATGACATTCAGCCTTCTTGTGTGAAAATGAAATTTGAAACGATGAAAGACGATAAAGAGTACAAAAATGAAAGCGATACAAATATATCGGACAGCTTTGCCGTAAAACAGGAATCGACGGCCTCGGATGAGGTTAATCTAAAGATCAAACCAGATCCTACTCAAATCAATAGTACTGACGATGCCAGCTCTGTTAAGTGTGACGACGCTGCTAAAGATTTGAGCGTGCCACAAGATCTCTCATCTCACGGTCGACGAAGCGCCACAGAGGATAAAACCCCCATCGAGAACATTGATTCAAAAAAGTCTACTGATTTGTTGCTTCAAGTATCTCAATCCTCTTTAGATAAATCTACTACATCGGAGAAACTCGGCCCAACAGACTCAACTGTGGTTATTTGTGCTGAGAAACCATCTCCGGGTACCTCTTCTGCCTCTCCAAGCACCGCTGCAGCGACCGGTAAGTCGCCAAAGGGCAAGTCAAAGACGTCGACTTCGACATCGTCTGCGCCGGACAACGTGCGCCCGGTGGGTCGCCTCCTGTACGAGCTCGGCCTTGACCTTGTGCGCGAGGAGGTGTACAAAGACCTCGTCGACATCCAGGCGGCCAAGGACGAGGAGAACAGGCTCGACGACAAGGAGAAGGGCCAGCTGGTGAAGCTCGCTGAGGCACATGCGCGACTGCGCGCCAAGAATGCATCCTACTCGCTGGCGCGCGTCCGCTGCGAGCGCTGCCACTACTCATGCACGGCGCGCAATGTTCTTACGCTGCACCACGAGCACGGGCATCGTGCGCGTGATGGCGTGCACGCGTGCTGCGCGTGTGGCGAGTTCCGCACGAGGTACGCGTCGACATTTGTTGTGCACATGGAGCAGGCGCACGGGATGAACGGGAGGGTGGCCAAGAAGCTGGAGCCCGGTGCGTGCTCCTTCTGTCCGTACGAGCACAAGAACGCCGCCAAGGTGGAGGCGCACGCTTCTAAGTGCGCCAAGAAGTTCCAGCTTGCGTCAAACCTCCAGCCCCTGCCGTCCGACTGCGACATACCCATACGGTAGTTCCAAATTATCCCTCTCATCCAGTGCCTGTTCTGGGTTTGGAAGGAAATGTGCCCAGAAATGTGTAAAATTTTTTTTTCGGTGATGAAGCACTGCTCTCATCAAAACTTGACTGATTTTATATTTTTGATTGAAAAACCATTAGAAATTAGAATCAAGATGGACATGGAGCCTTGCTGAACTGGTTGGTTCTGATAATTGTTGTAACTGTATACATTTTTGGATGTTATCCAAAAATGCTTCCTGGTAAACTACTCTTGCCATAAATTGGTTAAAGATTGACCTGCTTTTATATTCAGTGAACGACATCACTATGACGTGTAATATGTCCATAAATTTGTTCAGCGCTGAGCTTGTTCTCATTTAAGTTCTTGCTGCTCAGATACAAGCCTGCGTCGTGGGTTCGGCCGGGTTACGACGCCGTTGTCGCCATGGCTCAAGAGGCCGCAGCTCAGCGGTCGGCTCAGCCGGGGGGCGTTTCTCCGGCTGTGCCGACGGGCATACAGCCGTCGGTGATGGAGATCGGCGGGCAGCTGTACAGTTGGAGCAACCACCGGGGCAAACCGCTTCTCACCTCTCTCCGCTCTCAGGTTGACCTTTTTTGGTCAATATTTTAAGGAAATTTTTTCTTTGGTTAATGTTTTGAGTTAAATGTGAAATAGTCGTTTAAATTTGTTTTGCTATCTCTGTATCCCGATGTCATGATGAGAGTTGCAAGTTCTTATTGAAGGGGTTAGAAAATAGATCTAATTTTAAAATAGAGCCATATAATTGTGATATCCTTTGAGCCGGTTATTTTGGCTGATTTATGTTAGAGTGCAGGGCTTGATCTGCCAGTCGCAAAAATCGGCAAAAAAGAATTTTTTGAGCAGTTGGTGAATTTCTTTCCAGTTGGTGAAAGCCATTGGCAAATGTTTTATTCATCCTTCGTCCTTAGAAGCTCAATAACTAGCAATATGGTGCTGAAGATAGCAATAAATTAAATAATGTTCAAGTGCTCTCAAAAGGCTCAAATGACAATGTGTAACAAATTTCTTTGACAAATAAGTACGGCCTGGCGAAATAAAAAGTCGTTTGGAGAATTTTTTTTGAGATCCAGATCAGGTCCTGTCCTTACTAAATATGATCTTTAACTAAACATGATCGTCAACTAAACATGATCCTCAACTAAACATGATCCTCAACTAAACATGATCCTCAACTAAACATGATCTTTAACTGAATATGATCCTCAACTAAACATGATCCTCAACTAAACATGATCTTCAACTAAACATGATCCTCAACTAAACATGATCCTCAATTAAATATGATCCTCAACTAAAGACGATCCTCAACAGGGCTTGATCTGCCAGTCGCAAAAATCAGGTAAAATAATTTTTTTGGGTATTTGGTGAAAGCCCTTGGCTAATTCTTTATTCGTCCTTCGTTCTCAGTAACTGGAAATACGGTGATTGCTCTTTTAGCAATCAATTTAATATATTCAAGTGCGCTCAAAGAGAACAAATGAGAATGTGTAACAAATTTGGGGAAAAAAGGTACGGCCTCGTGAAATAGAAAGTCGTTTGGCGAATGTTTGGTTAAATTTTTTTGAGACCCAGATCAGGCCCTGTTGGAGTGTATTAGAGTAGGCTTCAAATAACAGATGTGACATTGTACAATTTATGTGTTATAGCTTCTCATATATTGCTATGTACTGTTTTATATGTATATTGTATATGTATATTGCTATGTACTGTTGTATATGTATATTGTATATGTATATTGCTATGTACTGTTCTGTGTTCATATAGTTAGTGTAACGGCTGTATTGTTTACGCAGGTGACCGGAGCTGGTGGTGCGCCTAATGGTCCAGCCTTTGCCGCGTCCACCCCCGCGCTTCCCGCAGGGGTCATCCATTCAACAGGCCCCTCCCCTGGCTACCCTCAGCAGGACATCTCCCGGGGGGGCAGCGTACCCCGTATGGGAGGTGCTTCTGTGACCCAGGGTGCCCCCCAACGCGTCGCCCCGCGCGGCCAGGAGCCGTGCGAGATTTGTGGGATGTTATTGGATGGCCGCGCGGCCCTCTGGTCACACCTGCGCGTGTCACACAAGGTGGAGCTCAATCGGGCGAGTGTGAGCGACCAGGAGGGCGGGATCATCTGCGACGTGTGCCGTGCTCGCTTCTGGACGTACCAGGGTCTCGCCCGGCATTCCCTCCTCCTCCACAAGCGCAACATTGGCGTGGGGGGAGCGGCGGCGGCGGGAGGGTCTACGGCCTCCCCTGCTCCCCCCGCTGTGGCAGGGGCCTTGCGCCAGTGGTCGTCGCGCTGTCATTTGTGCGGCGCGGCGCAGACATCAAACCCGCTGAACCACCTGAGCACGCAGCACAATGTGACGCTGCTTGACATGTACCACGGGCGCCAGTGTGCCATGTGCGACCGGCGCCTGCGCACTGGGCGCGCCTTCGAGGACCACATGGTGACGGAGCACCGCGACATCTTCGCCAACCAGGGCGTGCTGCGGACCGTGCTGCAGGCGCTCTCCACCGCGCTCTACCTCAAGTCAGAGGATGTGCAGCAGCAGCGCGCGGCGCAGCAGCGAGGAGGACAGCCAGCGCAGCAGCAGCAGCAGCAGCGCGGCAACCCACAGCAGCGGAGCAGCCAGCAGCAGCAGCAGCCCGGTCGGCAGATCTACCAGCCGGGCATTGGGGAGTACATGCGCGGGGGGCAGTACGGGAGCTCGGCGGCTGTCAACAACACGGTGAGGGCGGCACTGGCAGCCTCCAGGTCCAGGGACCCCTTCACACCACCGCAGCCTTCGTCCGGCGGTGACCGACGACCGAGGACCGGGACGAGACCGGAGGGGCAAAGGGCGGCCGAGTCGACCGCCACCGCCGTGAAGCCGCCGCCGGACAAGAAGTCGACGGAGGAGGAGGAGAAGGCTCTGAACAAGCTATACCAGGACTACGCCGACATTGGGCGTCCCATCTCGCGCGCCATGAAGCAGAAGCTGCTGCTCAGTCCCTCTGCCGTGGCGCCAGAGGGCAGCGCAGAAGTAGCGGGGGAAGAGGGTGGCAGTAAGACTGACACGAACGCCGACACAGGGGATGCGGAGTCAAAGAAATGCGCTGTGCTACAACGCGACGTTGTGCGAGATGTAGATGCGCGAGTCAAGAACGAGGGGAATGATGGTGTGAACGCCTTGGGCAATGGACTGAGGGTGGGCGAGGGAGGGCGAGGGTTGGCGGGGGGTGAGTATGGCGCGGACGGGGTGTCGATCTTGAAGCGTGAACGCTGCGAGTTGGACGAGACGTCGGCGAAAAAACGTCGATTGTCGGAGACGAGTGACAGCGATAAACCTTTGACGGGTGATGAGGCTGTGGGGGTTAGTGTGGCAACTAGCGACTGTGGCTCTGCGTAGGGATAGGAGAGGGGCAATGTGATTTAGACGAGGAGGTGTTGCTAAAATATTCTCATAGTCGCACTCGCTTTTTTATGAAACGTGATTGGCTTTAGCAGGGTTAAGTTTAGCAGGCGTAGTATTCAAAAATATTGGTTAGATACAAATTCGACGCCTAGTTTGGAATGAGCAGGCGTAATGCTACTCATGTTTGTTTAGTGCTAAACTTGACCCTGCGCATTAGTGAACTGGTGATGCGAAGTTTTTTTTGACACTGAGCGTCTTCACGCGGATTATTAAGATTTAGATTATTACAGAATTCTGGACCTTGTGGTGATGCTCTGAAAGTCGTGTGAGGACTTAAAGTTGACGGAGTGGCACTATAGGATAATTGGCTCTAGAATTCGCACTCCCCACTGTTCTCTAGTAGCAAAAATTTTTAAGTTGATTTCCATAGTTCTTCGACTAAGTTGTTTTTACGCGCAACTGCTAAATATTTCAAACGGTTGGTTTCAGAGACTGAGACATGCTAATGGTGTATGATATAGTGAACGATTTCTGATGTTAAAATCTACTTGCAGCATAAGCTTGCTTAGTTCGCCCGATTTAAAAATGTTCGCATTGCGCGCTATTAGCAATGATTGGGCAAAATTTAATTTTTACCGTGACTTCAAATTAGAATGTAGGATATCATTAATTTGTCAAAGAAAGGCTTGTGTCTTAATCTCTGAATATTCCAGTTATTTTCGTTTAGGTAGCTAATGTACATATTTATTGGGGGCGAAGTGCTTGCTTCATTTTTAAAGTTGACAAACGTTTTGAGTTGAACTATGATAATAATTATAATAATGAGTTTAGTCCGATTTAACCAATGAAAAATCAATCCGATTTAATCAATGAAAATCTAAAGAGAATTGTATCGAATAATTTGATTGGTCAATTCGGACAACAAAATTAAATCGCGCTTCAAATCGAGGTCGAGCAACCGGCAGTTAGTCCGTTTCGGCGTCCAGGGACGACATCGGGGACCTGTGATGGGTCTGGTTTGATTTTAATGTTACATTTGCAGGCTACATTGAGAAGTCTGCTACAGTGCAACATTTGGTCTTGTGTTAGATTTCTACTTGTGGTGATTCTTGCATCAACAATGGCTGCTAGTAATGGTCATGCTGGAGGATGTGCTGTTATAAGTTTTGTTTCAATTGTCTCGTATTGTCTGACATCGCACTTCTTTATAAGATAATTCTCTTCAGTGTGATTTTATTGGATGACACAGGCTTTGTTTTACATAATGATTAGATTATTTATTTGATCGTTTATTCAATGCCACTGGAATAGTTTCTGAAGGGCGATGAAGAAGCAAGAGCGAAACCATTAAAATTAAAACCAAATTCATGCGTAATCTATTAAATGGTTAGGCTAGCGCTGAGACAAGCTGCACACAAGAAAGTATTTTGATTCCAAACGATCCGTTCTGCTGAGGTTCAGTTCTATAGCTTCTTTGCCATTTAAATTTAGACGGAACGTGTTGTAATAAAAGCGCAGTACTGTAATTCAACATGTACTGATTTCAAAACCTTACTGAACGAATGCTTTTATCCATAAATTAAAAATATATTTATGTACTCTCCTGACTAAAGATGCGTTTGGATAAGTGACTCACCATTCTTCACTATCTCTAACAAATTGCATTTGCAATTTATTTGCATACTGGTTGTATAGAGGGTATTTGCTTGCATTTGTGCTTAGTGTACAATTATAATAAACATGGCGTGTATATTGAGTTATTCTAGTTCGGTTCATTGTAGAATAGAAATACGAATATTGGTTAGAATAAGAAAGTATAATCCTAAGTCATTTTGAGCTTTAAATAAAACCAGAAACCAGCCAGTCGCCGCTCTTAGATTCTCAGCAATTGCATTCATCCATGTACGAAATCCAAAGCTTTTACTTTAATATTAATTATATCAAATCATCTAATATTTAACGATGACAGTAGGCAGTATTGCAAAGAATAAGTTTTAATTGTCGTATCACCAATTACGCTATACAGTAGTAATTAATTATGTAGTTCTATCATAACATTAATGTTGATAGTAATCTAATATTACTCTACTGCACAGAAGTGGTAACATTATATCTGAATTACAAAACAATATTTTATACAATTATTAATGAAATATTTAACTTTCATATTCACAAAACCATTTATTTCCAGAAACCCCATCGCAGGAATTTCAAGCATTCTCATCCAAAAAATGACCTAGGCACTAGTTTTGATTCTAAGATTACACGCGACAAAACAACTAGCCTACAAACAATATATTGCTTTATCAAAATATACTCTATTACCTATAAATTATGAGATAAGTTTAGTTAAACTAATCATCTTTTTTCGTTTGTTCTGTTAATGTTCACGTTTTTACGCGGATTTAGACGTTTTCGCCCTGGTGAGGACTATCTTCATTAGAACTAAGAATGCAACCAAGCAATGCATCTATTTATTACGTGAACTCAAAACTTTAACTAATAAACTGGTTGCAAATGAATGCTTGTAAACAAGTCACAAACTGTACTAAGATGACTGAATAATGCTCAGATACCCTTAATTATAGAAAATGTAATCTTGTGTAAGCATCAAATTTAAACGCATTCACCTCAAACATCGCACATCGTGACAGCGAAAATAAGCAAGGTATTTTGCAAGCAGCTTGGCTTCGAACCTATGACTCATTAATATTGGTATTCACCATTGCGAGTTAACCTCGAGTTGACTCAATCGGCGGATTGAGTGACGTCACGCTGGGCCTAGGAGATTGACAACGGTCACTCTCAATTCGCCGATTGACCAACTCGAGGTTAACCCGCAACGATGGGTACGGATATTAGTCTTTATAGAAGTCACTGAAAACTTAAAACACAATTCAAATGCATTACCATAAAATGTGTTATAAATTAATAATTAATTATTTGCTACTAAACGACGACTGAAATACGCACATATGACACACGATGCGTTTCATTATATCCAATGACCATAAACCATTGACCAAAACTTTAGTTTGATCGGAATAAAGAACGACCCTAACCGATGAACTGTTATACAAATTAACGTGATAGGTAAAAACTATTGGATGGCAAATTGGCAATTCCATCTCAAACAGCCAAAAAATTAAAAAGTGCAGACCGGTGACCAGCAATTCAAAAAATTTGACAGGGCTCTCATAACCATAGTGGTCTTATTGCTGCGTTCCATCCCCCTTCCAGTCTATTTTGAATTTAAATGGTCATTAATTACATAATGAAATGTATAAGTGTACTCCATAGAAAGTCTTTCGATTCCTTGCTTAATTAAATATAGTTCTACAAACAGCTCAAAAACGTAATGCAGAAATCTAGCTCACAGAACTGCCTCCGTTCACACTATACCATTCAATCACGATGGAAATATTTGCTCACACAACTCCAAGGATAGTCGTGTAACCCGCGCCATGGCTAGACAGACTGCTTGCAACTCAAAGACTAAAGATTTGTTAGAAAAAATTGCTTGTGAAACTCGCCTAAGAACACAACTCGTTTTTTTTCCGGCACAATTCTACAATCTCGGGCTACCACGATACAAACAACAGATCAACAAGTGCGCTAACAAATTTATCCGGTGCATTGGCCGACAATCACAGGTCACAAACTAGGCATATAAAACTTAAACTACACTAGGTTAGGCATGCAGCAGCGCACCGATTGGCCCTCGACGAATCGAGCCGTAGACTCAAGTTACTTTCCCTGCAGAGCCTTAAGATGCCCAGTATATAACAAATTGCACAATCATTGCATAGCATTCAAATCGCAAGCAAGCGCAGTGAGTCTGAACTGCCTAAATCTTTAGGGATACAGCTTCGACACTAATTAAAAAATAAACTTGTTAACCTGTCAAATTATCTCAGCTTCAATCCCTGCAAACATGAGGCAAATAAATAACTTTTGACCGAGTCATCGCGAATTTGCTAGGGTTTTTCTTTTTATCTGTGCAAGCCTTCGAAATCTTCAATTCGTCTCACTCCGTCAATGTTTTTGGAACTTGTACACGCACAAGCCCTCAATAACTAAAAGTGACACTGCCGATACTTCCTACGAGAATCGCTTAATTTATTTTCATAGACACACAAAATACTACAAATGTTTCGCTCTTCAATGGTTAATTCAATTCAAAATTACACAGGGCACCTGTATCGAGCCGTAACTTTGTTATAGTTAATCTTTGTTATGCATACAAAACGCAGCAATCTATCCTATTAGCAAGGCCCAGCCAGTGTATTTCATCATGATGTTAGAAACTTAGTAAGCGATATCATATCAACATCTTCGGGAGCAAGCAAAATATTATAATAAAATAAATCGCGGAAGATAAGAAGAACAGAAATAATAACTGACCCGAGCTAAACTCTGAATGCCACAGGTCCTTACAGCTGAGCACCAGAGCGGAGAACACGCAATACGTATCTAATTCAACAAGTACACACTTCAACGCGCATTGTCTCAAATACACGCCTTTCGGAACGAATATGCCTTTCGGAAGGAATACGCCTTTCGGAAGTGGAATATTCGATTGTTCTTCGTAATTCGTAGGCCAGCTGATGTGAGACCATTACATAATTCAAATACGAAACAGCGCGCAGAAAACCTAGCAAATTAAGACTCAACACTCTGTAGTTACAGTCTTTACAAATGCTAGTTCTGTAGTTACAGAGAAATACAAATGTTTCTGCGGAGAAAAAATGCGACACTGGCAGACCCACATATTTGAATAAACTCCACTGAGTGAGCGCTGCCAATTGCCATCTGACAACCTCAAACTTTTTTTCGCAAGAAGAATTGTTCGGCGTATACATCAGAATTCGCAAAGCAGTGGGTCTAGCCCATGCAGGGACAGGAAACAAGGAAACAGGCTAACAAATGCTTGAATTAGTGAAAAAATTCTTACTAGCAACGATATCAGAAGTTTCCAAAAGCGGTAAACTGTGGGAGCAAATACTGTGTCGTGCCAGAACCAACGCCGCGCATAAGAATACTCATAAGTCATACGCCAGTGTCTGACTGGCAATGCTGTAGATACAAGAGTGACGACAGCTGTGAACCGTTAGGACATCAATAGAGAAGGAGCAACAACGGACGTCATGTGTAGACCCGAGCCTGCATGAGACACAGCAGCGTTAATGCGCATCGAGAATTTAAATTGATTTAAAATACCGTTGGTTAAAGAAGAAAGAGAATGAAAAGCAGGATTTCAGCCTCCAGAAAAAAAAAAATTGATTACATAGATTGTGAATAGATTTTGACGATTAATATTAATGCTGACGACATTCGATCAAATAATTCGATTGCATTGAAGGCACAATATACTTCCAAATTTAGTAAATGCACACATAGAAAAACGTTCTACGTAGCTACAACCTAGTTCCTTTCAGACCGATCCAAACCCGCGTCCACCACCCCTCCTTGAGCGCACGCCCCCCCTACCGCCACAGCAGCGTGCTCTGCCCCCCGTCCACCAAAAGGCTCCACGGCGGCGGCGATTCCTCCGGTGGAAATCACAGGCGTGGCGCCATCTATGAATGTGAGGGCGAGGGGCGCTGGGGCTGATGACGTCAGGACGGAGGGGACGGCGCCCATTATGCGTCGCACGTCTATGTCGGGGTCGGCCCTCAGCGCGGCAACGGCGGCAAGCAGCGCGGCGCGTTCGGGGTTGGCGTCACCGAGGAAATACTCTGGCGCACAACACATAGAAAGCTTACTTAAACTTTTTCATTCATTTTTTTTTATCACTCATCAAAAATTGGCCAAATAGTGAAAGAGCAGTCAAATAAATAGTAAATAATAATTTTTTGTCTGATGAACCTCCTTCACTTTCTTTTAGGAGAGAGGGAATGACAATGAATCTATACATGATACAGCATTCAAACTAGAATGAAGACAAGATCACAATGTCACAAAATTCACGAATTTGACAAACTACATCAAACTCAACGTGCGAAGGTAATTACTTTCCATCAATATTCGACTCTTGTGTATCCATTCAGAAATGAACAATATGATTCAAGAATAGGCTCAACTGACTATAGAATTGTTTTCAATTGAAGTGTATACCATCCATCCCCCCACACAGAACGGACCCGGCGGCAGCCTACTGGAATGTCCAACTTGGCCACCACACATATCCTACTCGGTGGCAGCCTACCAGACTGTCCACTCGGTGGCAGCATACTAGACGGTCTGTCTTGGTTGGCAACCTACCGGACTGTCCGACTTGGTTAGCGAGTGCGCGTGCGAGTGCAATGCGCACGTTGGGCACGGGGTCAGTGCTGAGGGCGAGGAGCAGGGGCAGCAGCTCGACACAGAACCGCGCGAGGGGCACCGACCGGTCCTTGAGCACACACGCGCACACCTGCGTAAACCTGACACACACACACGCACATACACGACCTGCCACACACAGGCACTATTCCGATCAGTACGTGATTGCTCTGTGTACATTACACACAAATACAGATTAGTGTAAGGTGATTATTTGTTTGGTACATCACACCTGTTCAGAGGGCACAGGCTAGACTCAAGTTTACCACTTGATTGGTATCACCCATCGCGCTATGCTCCGCTCAGCAAGATGGCAAGACTACCACAGAGGCCTTTGTGGTTGCCCTTAACGCCTCTACGCTTCAAGAATATCAGAAAATCAATCTGGAATCGTGACACAAACAAGTGACAACCATGCGACGTACGTTTGTCGTCGACACCAGATGGCAGAGGAGGCAAAGCGTCGTCGGAGGTCGTCGACAAACTGAGTCCACTGCCTGCGACACTCGTCTGTCGACAGCTGCTGCAGGATGCCGCTCAACTAGACACAGCGGATACCAATGTCATGTGTGCCAAGTATGCTATATGTAATATATGCTATTTGTAACACATGCTATATATGACAAACAGCTGTTGTAGGATGCAGCTCAGCTGTGCACACGTGCAGCAGTTGCCGACATTATTCTATAATGTATACGCATGAATAATACGGCTATTTGGAAGATTTATAAAAGTATTTAAAAGAGAAGAACAAAGGGTACAAGATGAATGAAAGACAAATCTGGCAATGCACAGCATATTCTGCAAGGTCATTGGCTATCCACAAAATACAGGCAAGATAGAGCTCAACAAAGTTGCAATGGTATTAAACTATCACGCATGTTGTTAACTTCATGCCAATATCAACAGCCGCTATTCCCCGTGCTGCACTATCCCACAAGCCCACAGCGGCGAGCGCACTTACGACAGATAGAGCAGAGAGGCGGACTTGTGCCACCCTATCCTCAGCCAGCAGCAGCGCCATTGGTGCGAGGTGTTCGAGCGTGTCTGTGGGCGAATAGAGCTCTAGCAGGTGCTGCATCTGTCTACATGCACACAGCACACAAAACTAGGTCATGCATATCAAAGTAGCTTATGCACACAAAATTATGTCACAAAATATACAAAAAATATCGTGTCGAGTCCAACCATGCCTGCATAGAAGATATACCTTTCAGCAAAACATCACAATCTATTTCAATTTCAGTCGGAACATTTACGAAAAAGCACCCGAACGCACGCGCCGCCGTAGTGACTTACTCTGCAAGGTCCTTGCGAAAGCGCCAGTTGCGACTGTTGTCGGTCGTCATGAACTCGGGCAGCTTGGTGAGGTAGACCCGCCGCATCTCTGGCTGCAGCAGCTGCAAGCACAGGCGCAAGGAAGAGGCTAATAGGCGACGAGCAACAGACTGCAAAACCGCTCCATAGACTGGGTCTGCGGGAAGTGAGACAAACTAGATTAAAGAACAGAATTAAGTAAATCCTAAGTAAATCCTAAGTAAATCCTAAGTAAATCCTAAGTAAATCCCAATTTGTGAATCGATCGTCTGATCGAAACGAAGGCAACTCACTCGAAGAAAGTCAGCGAGGTGGACGAGCACGCCGATGCGCACCTCGTCGAGGTCCTTGAGAAATTCGTCAAACACAGGCACAAGGTCGGCGCAGGTCAGGGCATCGCCTAAGATGAGCGCCATTTCGTGCAGTGAGAAGGCGAGCGTGCGCCGCACCTTCCACTGACACACACACGCGCGCGCTCACACACACATACGCATACACCCCGCCACACACGCAGCACCTGCCAGACAGCCGCACATTGTCTGATGGAGCCTAACGACGTGTAATATAAGAAAGCTGATGGCAGCCCGGTTCAGTGCCTAATGGTAAGGCCTGCTCACTACAAATCATCCATATTCTACTTCCATTAAACTGAAACCTAAACCAATGATGCAAACACGTGCAAAAAGATGTCGTCAACCTATACGGGCTACATCTAATGTTCAGTATTTACGCGGTTGAAAAGTACCTAGTGGTTTTGCGCATGTTGATTGAATAAATAATTGCCAACAAAAAATACTACTCTTCACAGATTGTCAGCGCTCATTAGTTGAATGTGTATCATGTATTCTATAAATAGATTAGATGTATTTTTAAAACAATCATTTATTCTCATGTACTTTATAATTAGACATCATGTATTTTTTACCTAAATCCGCTCCGAGATTAAACCCCGTGGTGAGTTTAATGCACACCACCCCCCGCCCAGTGGTACCTGCATGTCCTTGGCGAGTGTCTCGTAGAGGTCCTTGATGCAGGCCCAGTTGTCGCGCCCAAGCGTGTACGCCACAGCAGGTAGGCTGTACGCGCAGTGCTTGAGAATCTCAGAGTCGACCGTCTGAGCGCGCGACGGCTCCGTCATGCCGAGGTAGTGGTCCAGCAGCTCACGCGGAATGGCACACTGACAGGGAGACAGACGGATGGATGGAGCGATAGAGGGAGACTGACAGACGCATGGAGAGATGAGAGGGACAGGCAGATAAAGATAGAAACAATGGCACACCGAAAGCAGCACAAATAGATATTGTAGCAAATGCACACTGATACAGAGACAGACAGACATAGTAATATGGCAATTGGACAAGAGACATCAACTAGGCTATTTGCAAAAAAATAACTAAATTTCTTTGCAAAGTTATGATTAAATTTGTTTTCATTAACCATACAAGCCACAAGAGTGTAAGCCAACGGACAGATTATAATTCTCTTCATCCTCAACCCATTGTTATTCATAATTGTCAATTAAGATAAAGATAACATCAGAAAGCCTCTCCAGCACCACCGCTGGCCAAGACAGCATGCCATCAGGCCCATCAACCACCACTATTTAATTTTCAAAAAACACAGTGTCAACGCAGACGTCAAGCAGGGTTTTACATCCAAGTCCTCTCAAGTCGTGTTCCACCCCTGCCCCAGTCCCCGATCGCACCTGTGGTATCTGAGAGGCGGGGGGTGCGGAGGGCTCCTCCGACGTTGAGTTGATGCCCCCGGAGTAGCTGCTGCAAAGAGAGTACTCGTCGAACGAGGGCGTAGCCAGCGTGTGCGTCAGTACCTCCGCGTACGACACTGCAACGGCACACAAATTCCAAAAATTGCATGACGGACCGATGCTTTAGCTGACTGAGGCACAATGCCGCACCACTCCAAAGAGATTCCATAATCCAAGGCCTACTACAAAATGCTTAACAAAATTACTGCTGCAAAGTCCAGGAAGCTAGTTCAAGAGAAGTGTGAAGGACGAAGTTTGCAAAGTATAGAATTGAATAAATGAAAACAAAAACACATCCGTAATGAATGCAAGGCGACTGATAGTAATAGTGATGTAAACAGGCTCTTAACAGTCAAGATTCTTGTGAAAAGAGTTTTTAACTGTAGCACCATCATTCAAATCAAGCTGGTTCTCAACCCCTCTTTATCTTGCTACAGAAAAATTACTTGTTGATTGAGAAGTGACTGATCTTCTCTGTAACTAGAACTCCAAATTCTATTTGTACATTTAGTAACAAATAGCCAGTTACGAAAATTCAACAAAATGCAAATTTATGCAAATCTAGACAAGCTACTTAAATCTCAAAAAGATTAATAAATTGGCACAGCCATTTCCACTTACGTTCCCTGATGGCATGAGTCTGTACCGTCGCTTCCACCGCGTGGAGTATCGTCGTCCCTGACCCCCCCACCCTCCCCACGGTCGTCTGTTTCACATTTTCCACTGCCGGGGGGCATTCAACAGTCTCCAAATTCTTGGTTTCAGGGGTCGCTTCAGTCAACAAAACTTTCACCTCCTCTGTGGATGCCTCTAAAACTCCCACCGTTTCCTCCTGAGATATAATTTTTCGTTCCTCAGACCCTGTCGATTCTGATTCCATCATGTTGGGGGCGTTTTCTTTCACCCCCTCCATCTCTGACTCGACATCCGGCAGGACGGATTCTGTGCACTCTGACGAAGAAGGAGCTGATGCTGTGTCTACATTCTGAGTAACTTTCGTCGTCGACTCCACACTGCTAGTAAAAACTCTGGCGATATCAATGCCAGCTGGCATCACAGTATTATTGCCCTCGCTACCGGATAGTTCTCCGGCGTCAGGAGAAAGCGACGGATTCTCTGTAAAAGGCGATTGGGCGGAAATTACATCATCGTCGACGCTGAGCGGGAAACGCCAATAGTGGAAGGAGCTGTATTCCACCGCCTCCACTTCATTCTCAACACCCATCACTCCGATATTTCCACTTTTAAACTTTTCCTCTCCTCCGCTGTCCCCCTCCTTGGCTATATTCTTTGTAACCCCATCCCGTTCTTTCGTTGCTCCTTTAAGTCCCCCATTTACTCCCTCCTGCCCCCCCTTTTCTTCCCCAACCATCATCCCAATTACCGAAGGAGGCGAAACGGATATCCCTGAGTCTTCGTGGACAAGCACGGGGGCGGTGCCGTCACTTACGGCAAGCTGACGCCCAAGGCAGGGGGGTCGCGCCCCCACCGCACCCCCTCCTGCAGGGGCGCTGAAGGGCGTGGGGTCGGAGAAAACGTCGTCAGGAGTGGGGGGTTCGGCGCGAGGCTGCATCGTTGTGTCGCAGTTACGGTTGAACGCCTCGCCGTCGCTCAGGCGTGACGCTCTGAAAATTACCATCGTACAATAGCACGATTGTTTGGCATTGCTAGGGCAGACTTTTTCATCGAGGCTTAAAATCAAATCATATATCCGACTCAGTGATCAGATCAGGTAGCTACACCAGTGGCTGGCAATAAATCAAGTCAATTAATTAGCAACAAATGCTTTAAATTAATAGTTAACAATTATAGAAGCAGCAGATACAAGTGCTCCTTAGAATGCTAACGGATATAATTTTGCTCAAAGATTTTGATCTTATAATTTGATTTTATTCTAGACGATAAGGAAGGAGTCTTTTTAAAGAACCAAAACCGCACTCTGTATCAAGCTCACAATTAGCTGGCAGTCTGTCCACTCACGGCTCAGCTGGCACCCCCCCGCCGGAGGTCGGAGGTCGCACGACGACGCGCCCCTCCTCGTTCATCTGCAGCCCGGTGACGCTCGCGTCAGCAAACGTCGCGATGAAACTGCCGAGCGCCTGGAAGGCTGCCATCCGCACCTGAGTGACCAGAGCGTGATTAGAATATGACCAGAGGGCGATTAGAGTGTGACCAGAGAGTGTGATAGGAGTGGGATCATAGCTTGATTAGAATGTGACCAGAGCATGATTAGAGTGTAACCAGAGTGGCCTCAATCCAAGAATCCTATATCAAGCTATGCGTTCTATAACTTTCTAAGTTACAATGCGTCGAAATATCAACGTTCTGCAATAAATCCAGTCGATCAATTCTAGGAGAAGACACGGGTCTGCCATATTTCCTCATTTTCTATTTGAACATTACCATACTTCAACTACAAAATAGTTGAAGCTATTCTTTAGCGGCTGTATTATCATAATATATATAGTACGCATCTTTGCATGCCATTTAAAAAATTAAATTCAGTGTACAATATAGCCCTTTGCATTAATAAAATTAAATTAAATCTTATACTGATATCAAATACTCAAACTGATACGTAGAAGAAAGCCTCCACCCTGAAAGTGCACGCGTGTGTGCATACCCATCGCGACTGGTCGCAGATGAGACTGATGAAGAGTTGCGCGAGGTCGTCGCGACGCACACGCGCCGAACACACGGCGGAGACCTGCGCGAAGCACTCTGCGCACGCGTTGCGCACGCCCCACACGCCGTCCTCACACAGGTAGAAGAACTTGCTCAGCTGCGCCAACACACCAAGCAGTCGGCTCTATTTAAACAACACCAACAGATTGATGAATGAGCATTACTTAGGATCTGATATCGTCATACTAGCTAGATCATAATGCGCATTTATGCATATATGACGCGGCATAAATGTACTGCATTTGCAACATATCAAAACTATGTCACGCACACGAAGATGGAGATTGCTTGAAGCATAGAAGTGGGAGAAGTGCAGCAGACTGTATGTGGTTTTAAAGAAGTAAGGATGATGCATCCTGGATCATCATCATCATTAATCCTGGATGATTTGATGTATATATAAATATCTTAGTGTTTCGAATGAATGATATTGTCGTACTCTAAAACTACAAGATTATCATTACTACTACAAATAGATAAATGACAAAGACGCAGTATCAATTTATGGTCAGAAACTCAGAATTTTAAAAAGCGGCAGTTTTTAAACGCACAACTAACTGAAATTATTAATCAATACATACTGCACACAACTGAGTCTGTACTCAGCGGGAAACTGAGAATGCTGTAAAGAGGCAGAGAATGAGAAATGCGAAGAAGGAAGAAGCTACGCACAAGCAGTGTTTCCGTGCTGTGCTGGCCGACCACGCGACACATCTCACCAAAGTTGAGAGCACACACCTGCGCCAAGAGCGCCGCGTGCACAATTATCAAATACAACTACAAAAGCAGCGCATTTCTACACCTCAGGGCAAGAGCACGTTCAGCATGACCCAACAGTCAATTCACATTCCCCAAGATAAATTTTAATATTATTACTGACAACCGATAAACCAACAATGAAAACATGCATTTACAACTTACAACTTACAAAACTCATGTTAAACTCTTTCATAATTAATTTAGCTAATCAATGCCGCCTTTTAGCCTGCAGGTCCTTGCGAAACAGTGCAAATGCATCGTAGCAAACAAAAGAATGTAGATTGACACCCACTTATCATGACTCGGCACGCTATTGCGCTGTTCTGGCGCCGAGTCTCGTGCTACACCTTCACGGTCTTGCTGTGCAGAACCTGCTCATGCAGGTCGTGATGGCTAGAGTTTATAGTCAGAGTTGATATATTCCGTTTGCGTGCTGATCATTGCATCATACCTTGCGGACGTGGAACAGTGCGTCGGTGCACATGTCTGCAAAGCGCTGGAGGAAGACTCGCTCTGTCAGTGCCCGGCCGATGAGCGGCGCCAGGCGAGTCATCAGCTGACAAGCAGCACCACGCGCAACAATACACGATCAAACTGCGCAACATCTCATAGAGCTAACGAATCGTAGAATCATTGAATCTAACAATAATCATCACGCTCAATTACGCAAACAATACATTGCCAGAGAAAATAGCACAAGATAAATAATCAGAGTGTGCAAACTACAATTTTAAAACAAACCATAACCAACTGACAAAATTATTTTCAAAAATCTTTTGCAAAATAGCTCCGAATGCTGAGCACTTACAAAATGTATCACTCAGTAATTCCCTTACGGCAATACGTTCTTGAGTCAATACAAGCCTAAAAATTTCATATGCAAATTATTACAACTATTATTAGTTGTATCAATATAGCCCTATCATTTCCTGTAATTTAATAAAACCTCACAAATCTATCTTCACAAAACCAAAAACAGAAGAAGAAAGATGCAATGACTCACAGTGACGGCCTCAGTTCTGAAGTCATCGATGCTCTCTGACTCAGCCAGGTCGAGGATAACGGGAGCGATCTGGAACTCTATCTCCGCTAAAATAATTCAAGAGCAGCAATTTACAACACCTTCAGCTGTATCTGTATCTGACAACCAATCAACATTCTGACTAGCCAATTGTTCAGTTCTAAGGTATTACTTGGCAAACTTAAATAGCAGAAGAATCAATGCAAACTACACACTACACAGGTAGTATAAATGTCATACAATCCCAGCCAGCCAGCGCATGTCCAGTTATGAATCAGAAGCTTCAATCCCCAACAATAACAACAATTATCAGAGACTCTAGCGTGTTCTAACCAACGTCATACACAACACGGCTCTACCTTCACTGCACAATAAAACAAACTGACAAAATTGAACATAAACACATTGCACACTTAAAGGGCAAAGGCTCATAAAGGCAAGGAGAAAGGAATACATCAGAATTATGAAAGCTGCGCCTTGTTACCCGGAGTGATAAGGCCGTCCTTGACCAGGGTCACGAGTGCAGCGTGGCACGACTTGCGCACCTGCTCACACACACGCTAAACGTCGACACTACATGCAACATTAAGCGCAACACAAAATGCGGCACTACACGCAACACTACACGCAACACTACACGCAACACTAAATTTGTTGAGCGAGATGGCTGTACACTATGACTAGAGGGAGCTGTTGAGTAACCTGGCAGCACACTATCACTAAGAGCTGCTCAGTGCCATAATAACACAAAACAATTAGAGGGAGCTGTTTGGTGACCTGGTTGTTGCAGTCGGTGAGAAACTTGATGACGATGGGGAGGAGATAGGTACAGATAGAGGTGTTGTACTGAGGCTGGGTGTCGCGACAGTGTAGCGCTACACTGGCCAGCTGGTCCATCAGCTCCACACGCACAGCATTATCTGTGCCCCACAGCACATCTACCCCTATAGACTGACGCAACAATCACATCTACCCCCTACAGACTGCCGGAACAAGACCATCTACCCCCTACAGACTGCTGCAACAAGCACATCTACCCCCTACAGACTGCCGCAAAAAGACCATCTACCCTCTACAGACTGCCGCAACAAGACCATCTACCCCCTACAGACTGCTGCAACAAGCACATCTACCCCCTACAGACTGCCGCAACAAGACCATCTACCCTCTACAGACTGGGGTAAACATAAGAGATGTGCAGCCCAAAGTTGCAATTACAAAACTCATATACACCAACAACATACCTACCAAGATCCACAGATCTACCCAGACGCTCCACACCGTGCCATAGTCACATCATGGCGACGCATATTTGACATCCATATGACCTGTAAATTCATTTTTCAATCAAAGCTCAAATTCGAAACGACTGAGCTCCAAAATTGATCTAAAAAGCAACATTTATAGTTTTATTCACTATTCATTTTTATTCACAGATCGCTTAAGCCACACGAGTTAGACCACTTCAGCTGTCTGTTGACGGTGATATCAACAACACCGCAATCTACAAACTGCCACGACTACGCGGTAGAAACTATGCCCTACCAGGGTCATCGGAGAGTCGAATCATGGCCTGGAGCACGCGCTCTGAGCCGGTCGAGTCGACGTCCATCGCCTTGAGCGTCTCAAAGAGATTTCGCGCAACCAGCTGTCTGCTCCCACGCACACACCACTCGATGACATTACACATCGCAAAGCAGAAACTACGTTACAATGTGAATCATTTCAATAAATTTGAACAGTAAATGTGCACCGTTCGATTTCAAAATAAAAACCAGAACCGCTCCAAATGAGAACTACTAAGAACACAATGTTTTCAAAAGCCCTGGGCCACTGTTCTTTATCATCCGTAAGGCTAGTACAAAAATTTGAATATTTCTGCTCAAAATAAACTGATGGAATGTCGATGTTCACCGCAAAGAGTCATCGTCACACACATACCTGCTGTAGCTGTGCTCACTGTCAAGGTATTTCTCAAGTTTTTGCAGAGGAGACAGATTCTCATCTATGCCCCCCGACTCCGGATCGTAATCGTCAGAACTTCCTGAAAGCCCGCCGCCTAACGTTCACAAAAATATAAGTCAAAAAACATTCCAATCATTTTTTAACAACAAAATTCAGCTATTATTGAGTGATTATATGCATATTATATTTCACACAAATTTCATCATCAATCGCTCACGACAATATATTACAAGAAAAAAAAATAAAGGCAAGAATTTAGCATTGATTTAAAGGCTCACAAATTCACCACTGCTAAATACAGGCTAATATATAGCCAAATCGCAATTAAAAATTAAATTGTGACCTATGTAGATGACAACATGGTAGTTTAATTCCATACAACTCCGCTTGGTTCTCCTGCTGCTTACCTGAGCTCAATTCTGAGCTATCGTCGGAGTCACCCTCGTAAAACTGTATATCTGCAGACAGCAAAACATTTTGCACTTTATCAAAATTAAAAACAAAAATGCGTTTAACGTCTTTTAGGTTAATTGTCGACTGCAATTGAAGTTAGTGAAAGTCAAGTAAGATAATATTTAGGTTTAGCCGCTACACACACCACATAAACTCCACTCTAATTTTTGTGAATTCATTTGTGATGGTTTTGCATCACTTAATAATATATCACAAAATTTCCTTGTAGGCTTCGGACAATATTTTAGTCTTGTTTGGTTTAATTACGCCTAATTTTAACACTAAATCCACCCTATAATGTGCTATAATGGCTGCTGTACAAGTTTCTGGCATACAATTTCATATAGGCGCTCGACTTTGATAGATTATATAAAACATGACTTATCACTTTCAATCGAATAGTTGACAATCAAAAGCTACGCTCGGTGATTCAGCTTCCCCTCGGGTGCCTAACGACATATTCTAAAGAGAAAAAGTATTAAAATGTAGTAACAATTTTTTCCCTTACCGGCCATATTGGAAAGCTCAATAGCTCATTAGTTAAATGAGACAATTTGCTTGATTGGCCTGAATTTGATGTAACAATGTTTCTAATTGGAAGGAATATGACACAAATTTATTTAAGCAATTAAACAAATATTTGCATTGGCTAGCGCAATAAAAAAACTCTAAATCTCTGAAATTGTTATATACCAAGCTTGAATCTATCGCAGGCTGTTATAATTTAACGATTCACGTGATGGTCTCACAAAGTCCCGAGCAAAATACTTACCCCTAAAATTCAGCAGTATTGCACGCACTTTAGCATCTTTAAAGTGACCAAAAGATATTCTATTGTGATATTTATCACATTGTTCTAGTTATTAAGATTTTAATTATAAACTAAAAAAGATCTCTCTGCTTTATAAATTTATTATCAGCAGTACAGTGGATAAGGAAGTGGTTGAAAAATAGAGTACAACGAGTGGTGGTAAATGGAGAGGAATCGGATTGGGTCCAAGTTACCACAGGGATCAGTTCTGAGTCCAATATTGTTCATTATTTATATAAACGATTTAGATTCAAATATAATGAGCAAACTTTTGAAATTTACTGATGACACACAGCTAGTTAGAAGAATAAATATATCGACGATAGCTACAGATTAAAAGAAAATTTATACAACTTGCTGAAATCGTCTGAAGAGTGGCAAATGAGTTTTAATTGGGAAAAATGTAAAGTATTGCAATATTGGGAAGAAAAATACTTAAATTGCTACACTATGGATGGTCAGACATTGAAAAGAGTAGATGAAGAGAAAGTCGTTAGTTTGACCACACGTGGACTACTGCCAGGTACCTCATTTGCAGAAAGACATAAATTTAATCGAAAGAGTCCAAAAGAGAGCTACGAGAGTGGTGGAAAGTGAACGAAAAAAAGTTATGAAAGGAGATTGAAAGAACTAAGATTAACTACTTTAGAGCAAGGAGATTGAGAGCGGATTTACTAGAAGTGTATAAAATTGTTAATGGACTTGAAGGGATTGGTGAGGAAGAGTTCTTTGAGAGAAGAAGAGACATTAATGAGAACGTATGTGTAACAAGAGGAAATTCATCCAAATTTTTAAGAAAAGGTTCAGGTTGGACACATGAAAATATTTTTTTGGAAACAAAGTTCTGGATAAGTGGAACGCCTTCAAAGGCAAACTCGATTGCATTCTGAGTGGAACCAGGGGAAGCAATGCTTTTTTTCCCATTTGAGCCGTCAGCGGGGTCAGAGGAGAGGGGCCTCGGGGCGGCGACAAGGTAAACAAGGTGAACAAGGTAGACAAGGTAAACAATAAAGTTTATCATGCAGTTGCAGCTCAAAAAAGTTGTTAAATGTTATTCAGCTAATGCTACTCAGCTAATGTTATTCGATGTGCAGTGAACTATGCAAAGTGATAGCCTACATAGATCGATAGATTGATACATAGATAGTTTCGATGGCCGTAGAAAGAACTAACAACCTAATAACGCTATATTTGAACCGTTAAATGCAGGCTATGCATTTTTATCCAGTTAGAGTCTACACTAATAGTTGTCAACACTAGTAATTGATAATCAGCGCAAACCTTAATTGATTCTCATGGTCCACTTTGTACAAATTTCTTTGTGGTTTTACGTAGCCTAATCTTTGACAATAACACTTACTCTAAAATTTACCTAGAAACAGTAATAATGTGAGGTCCAAAAAATTTATATACACTCTGTAGTTCGTAACCTTAATATTTAAAATTAATTTTATTTAAAATTTTAAAAATCGCCATTGTTGATTATTACGACAATTTTATATGTTGAATGTTTTGTCTGGCATTGCATGTTAATTCTTATTATAACGTTTAAATAAAGTACCGTTTGAGAAAGCTGTGAGAAATAATCTGTTGTATAGATGTTTTATAATGTTTATTTGTCACACTCGCACCACAATCATGTGTATAGCTCTACCGGTTGACGACTGGTATTCATAATGACAATTTTAAGTCTTTTGTTTAGCCACGTCCATGATTGAATGCTGTGCCCATTGGCTTTTCAGTTCCACAGTATCAATATCGATCGATTCGAGATGTCTTCAATGCCCCAGATCGCCAAAAGGGCGCCGAATTTCTCCGGTTTGGCGCTGGTCAATGGCACCTTCAAGAAAATCTGCCTCGATGACTTCGCGGGGAAATATCTCGTACTCTTCTTCTACCCAATGGATTTTACCTTTGTGTGTCCGACCGAGATCAATACGTTCAGGTCCCTTTTAAGCCGTTAAATATGATTTAATTCAAATCTTTACTCTCATTTATAGTCAAATCATTTATCACAAAGTTTGGCATCCATTGGTGACTTGTTTTGAATTCGGCAGTGTGTTTATGCCTCCTGTTGATGATGGCAGACGTATGAGTTATTGCTTAACTTTTTCTCCGGACTTGCCAAGATCCTGCAAAACCTACAACAATGTCTATAGGTTCTCGTGGTACGAATTTGGCAGTGATATATAATGCTTGGACTGCGTATATTTTGTTCAGTGATCGTGTGAAGGAGTTCAATGACATTGGCTGTGAGGTGGTTGCCTGTTCCACCGACACAGAGTACAGCCACCTCGCGTGGTACGTTCGCTCTCTGCACCAAAATTTACGTATCATGATGGTGCATTGCAATGATCTGTGTATGGCGTACTATGTTTTTCATTCTTTGGAGTCCCAAAAAAATGTTAGTTCCTATGAATTATACTAAATTGTTGTTTTTAATCATAATTATTTATAGCTGTATGGCAGTCATGTGCCATTTCAGCCTGGACTAAATTATCGCGTCACGGCAGGCTATCTGGGCGAGACACAGATGTCATGGTGTCATGCCTATATCAAATGTCATGTCACATTGTGTCGCTGACACTCAGTGTGTCGCGCTGTGTCAGGACGAAGCTGTCGCGTCACGCCGGAGGTCTGGGCGAGACAAAGATCGCGCTGCTCGCCGACAAGACTCACGTCATCGCGCGCGACTACGGCGTTCTCAAGGACGATGACGGCGTCGCCTTTCGGTGTGTAGCCGGTGCTCCGCATACGTACCGCGTAGGTACGCATTCACCATGCAGGCTTAGAATTATTTAATTTATTTGTTTATAAATATTTTCTTTCAAAAATTTTCTTTCTTTCCCATTACATGTCCAATCCATTTTCTTTCCTAATTTGAGTAAGGTCGCACTATACTTGCACATCAGAGTGCGCCTGATATTGTATTGCTGAGCGCGGCAGTGGTGGCTGTGTGGCTGCAGAGGTCTGTTCATCATAGACGACAAGGGCGTGCTGAGGCACATGACCATCAACGACATGCCGGTCGGGAGGTCGGTCGACGAGGCTAAGAGGGTCGTCGAGGCCTTCCAATTTGTTGAGAAGCACGGCGAGGGTAGGACACTCTGACGCATCTCATTTCTTTTCTTCAACTTTTTTTAATCAAAATCTTTCTTGGTTTGAGCTACACCAAGCAATTAGGCAGCAGCCAATTACAAGAAAAGAAACGAAATGAACTATACCATGAAGCAATACGGCACGAAAATGGATAAATTTATTACCAATGGTAGTCATGCAAATCAGTCACTAGGACTGAACTGCCTGGCTACCTGATGATTCTTGTTATAGCTAGAACGTTATGCACGTCATCCATTTTGCATTTATTGAGGGTGGACGTGAGCTGCAGTAAGCACTGGCCGAGGCATGTAATCCAGTAAAAACGTCGAGTTTTTTCCAAGTATTATTGTGGAATTTAATTCAGGATTGGTAATCGCTATGAAAGCTAATGCAGTAGCCTACAGTATGAGTGTTAAGTCACAGCCCATTGCTGTGTCAATGTGCTGTCTGGTTCAGTAAAAGTGTGATAGCTAATGCAGATTCAATGTGATCCAGTTAATCCAGTTCCAATTTGATAGTTGAAACATGAACTGATTGATGACTGGTAATTGATGCATTTTGTCCAGTGTGTCCGGTGAACTGGAGGCCGGGCAAGGCGTCGATCAAACCAGACACAAAGAAGAGTGCGTCCTACTTCACGGAGACCTACCACCTCGACGGACCGATGGAGGGAAGCAAGTGATACCCACCAGCAAACACTCGAGCATGCCCATTGGCTGCGATGGCAAACTTTGACCCAGTTTTGGCAAAGCTTTGCCGGTGAGAGGTCGTAGATAAATGTTAGGATTAATGTAAGGTTAACTGTAATAATCTCTGACTAAGTCTTTTGCTTTTGGGGCAGTTGCCGAGATCTCATTTTAAGTGTTGCATCGTTTGACTTGTTGTTTGGGGTTCTGAGGTGTGTTCTGTGCTGTCGGTGATTTTAAGTTGAGTCATCATATCGTTGTTCTGCGTTGTTGTCGCTTTTGATAAAAAATGAACGTTGACCATGGATGAACCTATTTAATGTTTGAGAGGTTTGAGTTTGGATGGGGGCCCGTTTGCAACCGCATCATTCCCTTGTTCACGCAAAGCATATTTTTTATTAAATATATGACGCTGCGCGCTATAATCTTAGTCTGATTTTGAATCGGCCTTGGGTGAACAAAGTCAAGGTTCAGCTGTCAGTTTGTTTTCATCGCATTTGCTGCGAATGATATTGTTTTGAAAAAAAGTAAGTTTTGATTCTTTTCATTTGTGCCTGGTATAAAATCTAGTTTTTTTTCAAGAAGTTCGATTTCAATGAGCAAAACCAGTTTGAAAGTATTCGTTGTCATGATCATGCTGCCGTGATCATCTTCGTGATATTCTGTCCTCCAGTAAATTATCTACGACGTTATTGATAAAGAATTCTGGCACGTTTAAAGGCTGAATTGACGATTCACAATTTTGTGACATCTTTATCTTGCGATTTTTTCAGTGTTGTTCAAGAGAATCTCAATGTCATTCAGTATATTAGCTAACTTACTTGATTGATGGTCGGTGATTAACTAGTATATTTTCGGGCAACAGTGGTATTCCAATGCTTCATATCATTCAGTAATAAACATTCGCTGTAGTCAAGTTGTATGTCAAGTTGCCTAAGTTGTGCTATAATTGTCACGTTGTTTCTAATTGATGAGTTTATTGTCAGAACGTTGCATTTCATTTCGATTTCTGAAAAACGATTTACGTTTGATTACTTTGATACATTTTGGACTACATTTCGTGAACCGAAACTTACATTCTTAGTTGCATTCCTTGAGTTAATTAAGTGAAGCCAAGTGCTAATAGCTATTGTGTCTTAGGTACTGCATAATTGAATTGCTGTAAGGAGTACTACTATTACTATTTAGTTTTTTACTTGCCATTTTGCTTGATATGACTAGTAAAAAAATTGAATAAAAATAATACGAAGATGTTCTGATAGTTTATTTGGTCAAATATACGGTTAGTTTTACATTGACATTTCATTCATTATGTGCTTAGCTTTTGCAGATTCGGATTTTCCATACCAAATGTCCAGTCTAATACAACAGTCATTATATTTTATCATTATTACCTTTTAACATTAAACCCTGTTTTGTACGACTGTCGTGTTGTTTCAATGGGCAAGCCGAGCTGTGATCTGAGCTGTGAAAAAGGAAAAAATAGTTTGGCTGTCGAACAGTTGGCTATCAAATTCCGATAAAGCCAATTATAAAACGAGCCTATAACTATTGTGAAACATGACTTTCTTGACCCCATGCAACAATCTAAGCTTAGCAGTAGATGATTATGTTATTCTCGCAAATCTTGCTCACGCACTTTTAGTATTTTAGGCGTGTATTTTCATATTTAGGCTGTACTTAAGTTCAAACATACTAACAGCTTATGGCTGTATTAAAGAATGAAAAAGATGGCATACACAAGCGATAGTTGTACACAATTTTTTGCCGAAGTGACATCCAGAAGCCATAATACAGCATGCACTGAGACATTCAATTTGCAGCTAGAAACATTACGATGTTTTCTTCGTGGTAAATTTAAAGTTTTATTTCGTGAAAGTTCAGAGAAGTACAAAAGTTCAGTTTCAGTGTGCGAAAAATCGTTACGTATCTAACTGTACGCAAACCTATTACGTTTGTTCCTATTTTGTTACTAGATCGATTTACACAAAAACATTAACCTTCTAAAGCATTCTTCATAAGTCTCTATTGCTGCGACATTCTATTACGGCAAAAGGATAAAAGAACAGTTTCACTTAATGCCATATGCAAATACTACACTCACCTGAATAGCTTTAAAGATTGCATCTTGGAAAATAAGTTCTACACACATTCACCAAAAGGACAAAATAGAATAATAGTACTTGCTACTGTGCTGCAAAATTTCTTGTGATAATATTGTGCTTAAATTTTTGTTCTGTCACATTAAATCATACGGGCTACAGCTCCTGCTGTGAAAAGAACAATAATTTTTAAATTATGGGTTTAAATTAATACTCCTGCATAGACAACTATCTGGCACTAATCCTAGTTTCATCAAGATTTAATATTGGCGCATTACAGGCCTACAAAGCGATCAAATCTCTGGTTCAGCTGAATTTTTCAGAAAACGGGGTACATTAATTAGGTCGCCCATCATTTAACGCAATAAGTTATTAATATTGCAGCAAACTTTCAAACTGGAACAAAAAACTTTCAAGCTGGCATGGCCCATTAGTAGCGCAGATAATGGAGGCCCCAGATGGACTGCGTTGTAGAAACATTAGCCACAAATCAGTCGATCAGTGATAATCATTGGCAGTGACTACAAACTGATACCACATACCCTTATTATTAAAATGAGACATTCGAGACTTCATAATTATACAGACCAGAGCACTAAAAATATTGGCGATTTGCCAGCAATGTTTGCGCAATGTCCAAGATTTTTTATCAGTCGATATAAATCTTGAAATATGAAATTTACCAGACAGAATGCGCCTCAATGCATAGAATATTTTCTGGCGACATAAATATCAAGCTGATATAAAACTGCCGACAGTTCGTTGGAATATTAGCCCATTTCCAGTTGTTTAGATGGAAGCTGAAATTAGTTCTGAGATCATGACGTCATCCAGCCAATCAGCAGCTTCAAATTGATCTAAGATCTGTCCCACGCGAGGTGATTGGCCACAGAAAAAATTATCCACTACCATTCAAACAACTCCATTGAGCACCTGGCTATTACAGCAGTGGTTTACTTACTGCGCAGAATATTTAAATTTGTTTGCGCTTAATTCAGTGAGTAAAACCAGATTAAATGAATCAGTTTAGTCACACGTATACACATGGCGATATGGATGAATGACAGATCTGGGTACACTGTTATATGTGCGCACAAATGAACTCTTATTTCAGTCTTCACAATGTTTCGCAAAGCGTCTTGCTTCTTCATGCCGCCAACACTGCTGGTTCAACATGGACTGTTCAAACAGCCACAAAATCCGTTTCAAAAAGATTCAACAAGCCAAAAAATCCTTTAGACCGTCTGTCCAAAATTCTTCAGATATAATTCTCTCAGTGGTCAAACAGTCCACACACGTCACTAACAGATCTTGCCGATTTTCTGCTTGTAGGCGTTGGTACAGTGCTGACAGACGTGCTTGCAGGTGAAGTGTTCGGAGGTCTCCCAGGTGAAGTGGTGCGTGTCGCAGCAGCACACGAGCCAGCAGCAACTCGTCGCGCACGAGCGAATGTTGCGCTTCACGCGATGCCCCCCGCCGTGCTCCAATGACGTCGTCGAACCTGCACATTCAGCGCCATCACCCCCTAGAAGCCAAAGAATATTAATTGACCTGCAGCCCAGAGCTCCCCAGAGAAGTCATAAAGTGCCTGACTCTGCGCTGAGCCGGACTGTAATGGTCTTTGTTACCTATTGGTCCTTGTAGACCAATATTACTGTTGTATATCAGAGCAATATCACTGCTGCCAAGTATTAAAGCACACCAAGCAAAGAAAAAAGATACAAACTGATTAGCAGATACTAACAGAAATGATGCAGACTGATTGACGGCTACAAACAGAAAAGATACAGGCTGAAATGAAACAGACTGATTGACAGGGTTTGATGCAGACAAAAAGCTACAGACTGATAGACAGATGCAGACAGAAACGATACAGACTGATTGACAGATGCAGACAAAAAAGCTACAGACTGATAGACAAATGCAGACAGAAATGACACAGGCTGATTGACAGATGCAGACAGAAATGATAGACTAATAGACAGATGCAGGCAGAAAAACTACAGACTGCTGTTGGTGCTGAGGTCGGACACTTCGATAACGTCCTCCATGGGACGCAGCCAGTAGACGTTGGCCCCGTGGCACAGTCTCCTCCCAGTTATACCCAGGAACTCCTTGTTCTCCACAGGGTGCTCGTCAGTCGTGTAGATCCCATGCGAGTGCTCCTTATACGGCTGCAAATAAAATAACTGCTTCTTATTTTACCAAATTAGCAAAGAGAATACAGTGCAAGAACAACAAGTTAAATTCTTTAAAGGAAAGAGAATACTGTGAGAGAAGGACACGTTTAGTTCATCAAGGCTACTACCCTCTAATGGCTGCAAAACCATAATCGAAATCTCAGTTTAACAGTCTAGTAAACAAAATGTTGTGAAAGAAGAACAACTTGAATTACTAAAGGCTACTAACCCCCCCGGCTATAAATTACTTTGTATTCTACTTAAACACAGCTAGCACACACGATCCTAATTGCCATCGTATGCTTCCAGAAAACTGCAAGGTCTTAGGTTTCAATTCATCAATTAAATCGGATGTGTTATCTAACTTAAAAAGTAACGAAATGAGTAGGCCTATAGCACTTAGTTGTCAACTTGTTTTAGATTTTTGGGATTCCTAGTACAGCATGCATAGACTGCTACAGACTGGGTCTAAACCAAAATTCAAATTTTTCCTGAAATCACAAATCATGCATGCAAAGAAAAACAGACATCTATGTCAACACAACAATCATCACCCAATATAGAACACTTTATGTGGTTGCAGTGCTTGAATTGTCCAAAAAAGCCTGTGGGTCAGCATACTCGCCAGCGGGGGGGGGGGTGCTGACAAAATTTTACAAGGACTGGGGGGTCAGCCAGATCACTGGAGGAGGTTGCAGCGTGAATTGGGGGGGCTTACCCCCCCAACCCCCCCCCCCCCCCTGACAATTCAAGCACTGTGTGGCTGTTCCCATGATATAGGACTATAATATAAAACGCGATAATATAATTATAATGTGAGCAGCAGGGCTCACCACGTATTTAGGTTGCACCGCTGTTGGCGCCATGGCCTCCTTTTTGTTGAGCACCGACACAAAGCATATGGACTGGTCGTTTTCTTCACTGCGAATGATCTGCAAATCCTGCATACAAAAATAGTCCCACATCGCTTACTGGTATGGTAGCATATTTCTTTAAACCCAATCTCACCTTGAACATGTCAGCATAAATAATTCAGCTAAACCGGCACTAGAAACTCTGATATAAGAAATATATCTTCAAGGTTAGTCAGTAAACCTATATCATACGAGCAAACGGATCCTATGCATATGATCAGGCACTGTACATAATTTAAAATGTGCACTCGCGAGATACAATACTTCGCTCAATAAAAATGTATTTAATGGATTTATACCTTAATGGATTATGACACCGTACCCGTGATACCTGAGCAAATTTGAATCAGTTCCAAACCATCATACAATTCATTCAGCATCGCAGAACAAGTAGGCCTATCTATGTCATCATTATGTGGGAAATAAATTTATAGATTCATCGCTTGCTAAATTGAAAGAGCATTCTAGAAAAATATTCTAAAAAGTGTTGAGCAAAGAATTTACAGGGCACAGAATTTATATAACCTACACAGAAATCAACAAAACAATAAAACGAGGACAAATTCATTTTTCATCGATGAACACAACAGTTACTGCAGCGGGACTGACAGTGTTGAAGTCGTCGAGGATCCAGTATCTCTGAGTGGGGGACGGCTCGGTGTAGTACTGCACGTAGTTGTCCGTCACAGAACTGTACACCTCCTGCATGACGTCATCATTGCCCTTCACTGCAGACTGAAACTGCAAACACATAAGATACACGTCTAACACTGATGGGATGTGGACACAGAATTACAAGCCTAGAAAGGTCATTCACTAGCTTCTGGATGCTATGGAATGAAGGGTTTATTATGCAATAACTAATTAGGATTTCAATTATGGGTCATCACTTTGAATTATTGTGATTGGATGTGTGTAGGTCATGACCCTGTCAATCAAGTTGTCCAATGTTCATGGTTGCTAAGTAATTGGTTTGTACAGCGAGACAAGCCACGTGTGCTTTACTGAAGGGATGTCAACACAGCGTTACAAGGTAGAAAGCCTACAACACGCGCCTCATTGTACAGCCTGAGTGACACTTCTTAGATGCCACCAGTTTCTTTGTTTTGTTGAGGAGCACTAAGTGAGAAGCTTCATAACAGCCTATCACTCAACTTAGCTAAGGGCTCGTTGACCTAACTCAGATTGGTCCAGTTAGCCATTTGTTAACGTTGCTGTGGGTGCAGAGCACATGAAAGTGAGCTACTTCAGCTATTTAAGCAGTGCCCATTAAGATCAATTTCATGTATTTATATCAATAACATTTCATAACTGAACATCCATTCTCGAGCATTCCATTGGACAGTGGTAGATTCCTCGTCATCCTAGTCGCAAAATA
This sequence comes from Chamaedrilus cognettii, assembly GCA_034695025.1. NCBI lineage: Eukaryota > Metazoa > Annelida > Clitellata > Enchytraeida > Enchytraeidae > Chamaedrilus > Chamaedrilus cognettii. The sequence goes on from JAQIWG010000360.1 coordinate 33,634, forward strand.
ATTTGTTTAAATTCGCAAATCATCACTGCTAATGCACAAAATGCAGATTCTATGAAGCTTGCTAAGCTCCAAAGCAATCTTTTCAATCAATATTATACCGATGCATTAGACCTATACGTTGCACAGAGACGATTGATCTAATAATCTATATGGTGCTATCTAACTATTCTCTGAAGTTATTTGACCAGTACAATTTAAAACTTTTCAAACATTTATACTGTAATAGGACATTTCCTGTAATTTTTACTGCTCTAATACCATATTAAGACACATTTTCACAGCCATAAGGGGCAAATAAACAAACAAGCTCTTTGTTCACTAACAACTCGGCTGCTGTCACTGGCCTAGTATTACAATAGTGAACGCATTGTGATCTCATCTTTGAAGTGCCCGGCGCGATCCCATACATTAAACCATTGAGCTCAGCTTGTTCTAGCTGGGCAGCCATTCCGCCAGATAGAAGGACAGGTAAAACCGCCGCGATCAATAAAACTCCAGCCGCCGTGCTGCTATAAATCTATCACGAGAGAATGGGTCCTATGGTCGACAACAACCAACTCAGGGCTAGAGATAGATTAGTGGCTTAGGCCAGGGGTTCTCAACCTGTGTTCCGCGGAACAGTGGTGTTCACGAGTGCCGCCAACCAGCAGCAAAAAAGAAAAATTTAGATGCTAAAATTTGCTATTATTCATAGTTAGTCTCACGTTTTTAAAATGTCAGAAAAACGTCCTTGTTTTGGAAAAAAATTATCGCTTGCTTTGCTTGCGAAAACACCTTTTAGTCACGCGTCGCCCCATCACCCTGTAGTCTAGCTCATTTTCACACTTTGTCGATCGCCCCTCCCCTTTAAAGCGTGGCATATATACTTCAAGGACTTAACGATTTTCAAGATGTTCGAGCACTTCTCGTTGTCAAACTCGCTGCTTCCGTGAGGCGACGGGGCGCATCCTGACTTGGGTGTTCCCGACCTTCATCACGTAAATGAAGTGTTCTCCGTAACAGAAAAGGTTGAGAACCTCTGGCTTATGATATCAGCGGCGTAGCAGATCCTCTTTGGACAATCAGCCAGATCACAAGCAAGGCTATATCAGTTGGAGAAAATACATGATAAACAAGATCAATTTGGGGTAGAACTTAGATACCGCCAAGATTATCATTTTAATGATTTCACGAAATAACTTAATTTATTTGATCACTTTATAAAAAACAATTTAGCTACCGGTACCGGTTCTTCTGAACTGTGAATTTGCCAGCAGCCTTACTTTGATGAATTCTGGACTGTTGAACAGCCTCGAGTACACTTTGAAGTAGACAGCCAGGAAGCTCCCCGCTACCAGCAGACCCACCATCACGAGCGACACTGCCACCCAGCGGGCGCGCACAGCTGATCGTTTTGTGGAACTGAGGGCGTCATGGTCCAAACCACTGACCTGCGATCCAGACAAACCACAGCCTGATGCTGCAGCACAGAGCAGGCCTCATCATTAAATCAAAGACTAATACACGCTTGTTAGCCGAGTCTTGATTCAGATTCTTTGTCAGTATCTAAGTACCATAAATATGACAGTAACATGACTTGAAATGGATCGTAGATAAAAATTCCACTGCTCTGATTGGCTGATTTCGGATCAAACGCAGATCTCCATTGGCTGATTGAAATGAGAGCTTGATTCTATGCCATTTTGCAATGCAATGTAGTTGGAGAAAATTGAAGTAGGCATGTCAAGAAGAAGAAAGACCTGTGTTGTGCTACGCAGGATAACTGATCTCAGTGCCAGTGGTGTGGTATGTTTGTGTACTATGTACATTATTATGATGTGTGTGTTTCACTGTTGGTGACATTGATGCCCTGGTTCTTTCATTGAATCCTTTAGAATCAAAACGCAAACAAACCGCCTCACTCCGCAGTGGTTCCAATAGTGGCATTATGTGCTTGGGATGTTTTATGCATCTAGTAACGGAGCGTCTTGACCGCACGCCTCAATAAACTCATATCAATTCCCAATTGAGTACTTTTGTATTCTGGCCTAAATCCATTTTTCCAAAAACTCCATGAACAAAATAATATTAAACCATCAATAATTTTAAATGCCTCAGTACTGCAGTAGCATGGTCAACAAAAGAGCCATCAATGTCAAACTGGTCGAGGTTCAATAAACAGTGGAGGTTCAATAAACAGTGGCTCGCATTGTTCCCTATAAAAAATGTGATACTTGAAGGTACAAAGCTCTTCGCGCTATAGAGGATGAGTGTGCCTGTATGTGTCTTGACTGTGCTAGGTTAACATTACTGTGAATCGGCCATAATACCAGCTCAGAGCATTATATATAATCCTTGCGATTTCCGCAAATTGAGCAAACACCATTAAACCCCCCATGTATGGTAGTCTGGCAAAATAGGTCCTGCCAGTTTAACAACGAATTTCAGAGATTAGCAGGCATCAAAATGTTATTTGCAGGCATCGCTGTGTTCGTTAAAACGATTTTAAAACTTTTTTGGTAAAAGTTTCGTAACTTTTGAATACAAGCAGATTTTCAAGCAAAATTTTCAGAACTTGTGTCAAATTATCTCAGCTACAATCCCTGAA
>JAQIWG010000361.1:0-36206 GCA_034695025.1 Chamaedrilus cognettii
ACCGGGGGTTCTACAAAGATGGCATAAGGAAGGTGAAGAATCGTTGGGAGAAATGTGTAACTTTGGCAGGTTCATACGTAGAGAACGTTCATACGTAGAGAACGTTCATACGTAGAGACGTAGAGACGTTCATACGTAGAGAAAGGCTAAAAACTGATGAAAATTTCAAGTGTCTATGACTTTTAGAAGTAGGTCCTGGTAAAAAACTTTTCGAACGCCCCTCGTATGTGTAATATAATGTCAGCAAACAAACACTGTCTCATCAGTTCTTGCTGCACACACACAAACACGCCGCAATTGCGCGCGCGCTGTGCAGCAAGACGCTGCTGACAGTGATGGCGCTGCAAAACTATATGTGTTATAAATTTGATAATAATAATAATTATTAAAACTATATACGTGCGCACACACAAACACCCTGCAGGCCAGGGAACAAAGAATTGGCTTGTAGCCCAGAGCTCCCCGGGCGAGTCGTAAAAGGCGACTTAAGAAGGGGGAGTGATTCTGTGCCAGCTCTCTTGCACAGAACCGGACTGTATATAGTCTTTGTGCTACACACGGTCCCTAAACTACAAAGGAACAAAAAGCAAACGAACACACACACATACATACACACACACACACACACACTATTATTGCGCGTGCGCATGCAGCAAGACGCTGCAGATAGCGATGGAGCTGAGCGACCGTGCGCTGGAGGCGCAGGCGTGCTACAGTCTCGGCAACACGTACACACTCATGCGCGACTACGAACGCGCCATCGAGTATCACGTCCGACACCTCCGCATCGCACAGGTCCGACTCGCGCGCGGTCTTTTTCATATTTTCTCTTTTGCGCGATCTTTTTCAGCTTTTTCCGATTCAACTCTATCTTTTTCTCATCATCTGAGAAAATTAGGTGAAGGATCTTGAAGGATTTTGTTGCTGCAGTGAGGCTGGATTCCCATTGATCATTTCCGCTGAGTTCAATTTTTGTACAGTTCAATGAAGTTATGAGGTGAGACGAAAAGAAATCGAGCCGTGATAAGTCTTATTCTTGCGCTTAGCCGCTATGGAACAAGGACAGTGATAGAATGAAAGCTTTGGGATCATTGGTTCCGGTTCTAGTATCATGACTTGTCTCAAATTGTGTCCTACACACTTATACATATATACACAAGATTTTGGTGTATCAATCAGACTTTTATATTAAGAGAAGACTGCTTGTCATCTGATTTCAAATCAAATTGAATTGAATTGAATTGTGTTTGACACAGGATCGAAGAAACCAGATGCATATGTGTCTGCCTTTGTGCTGAAAACCTGGGGCAGGGGAGGAATGCCGTCTGTAGTAGTAGTGCGTGCATATCTCTGGGAATCTGTCTGCTATATTTTGCCAAACTAGTTGAGTAGATGGAAGAAAGAAGTGTTGTTTGTGCGCTGCAGGAGCTCAGAGACCGAGTGGGAGAGGGTCGGGCCTGCTGGAGCCTCGGCAACTGTTATGGGTCGCTGGGTCGGCCCGAGCAAGCCCTTCTCTTTGCTGGGCAGCACCTTGAAATCTCCAAGGAGGTGCGATTCCTCGACTATCGATTTCTGTACAAATCTAAACTCACGTGATTGACAGTATAGATCTGAACTCACGTGATTGAGAGTATCGCATTCACATTCAGTTCTGTCGTGCTTTGCTCGATCATGTGAGCTGCCGGTCAACGAATTTGGACTGGAAACGGATCAGTGGATTGCGTGTTGTTTTGAAGGTGTCGTGGATTGTCTGGTCTTGCAACAGTGATTAATGAATATTTTAGAATGCCCTCTGCTATACATTGTATTCATTTGTGTACCGGCACATCAGTTTTTGCGTCGTAGAACGCGCTCGATAATTGTTGAATTTTTATGCTGTGTACAGCACAGCTATGTAAACGTTTTATAACTCTGCGCTAGATTGTTCTCTGATTGTGCTATGGTCTGCTCTGTGCGAGATTGGCTAGACAGATGTCTGATGTTGCTATCTCTTTTATGGAGCTATACTCTTGAGCTGGATCATTGTTTGCTGGACCATGATGGCGCTATGCGCAGCGCTACATCTGGGTCTGCGTTTGATGGCGCTGTGTGGCACGCAATATTGGTGTGCTATGGTGCAATGCTCTGCTAAAGAACGATGTTTATTTATGCTATGCTCCTGCTAGACAGAGCGATGTGCAATGTTCTGTGCTAGATCGGCGATACGACGGGTCAGTCGACGGCGCTGGTCAACCTGCTGGAACTCAAGGAGCGACTCGGCATCAGAGATGATGTCGTCAAGCGCGTCAACAGGTCTGCGCTACGGTCGTCATCTAACAACTTCTTTGATATCACTGCATCATATGACTTGACGTATCGAGGGCTAGTGGTGCCTCTTGCTCATATGGCAGGCTCGGCCCTCTGCTGCCCGGAAGTGCATATAAAGTCCGATCTTCTGCTGCTGAAGTGCGCATGACGTCAAGGTTAATAGAGACAACTTGTACACTTTTAGCAGAAAGACGGCAGCCGCTGTGAGCAGTTTTGGCAAAGAGACGCTCAACGTTGTGTGATCTTTGGAGAGATAGACGCCGAGGAGAGTTAAGTGCATTTATGGCTGATGGCAGTCGGGCTCATGGCCGCAACAACCTATTGGGACCACGGGACGCTTCCCCCCCAACTTTTGGAACATAAATATTACCCAGCCATTGGTCCCCCCCAACTTCTGAAACGTTGTTGCGGCCCTGGTCGGGCTTATGTGTACTTTTGGGATTAAGCCATCGATATATCATATGCAATTGATAGAATTAAATTAGCATATAAGTAAATGAAATCCGCCTAAATCTAGCAATTTTGCACTTTATTCACTGCAAATTAATCACGATCAAGTTTAATTTGATGATATCTGGTGCAATTTGAATAGAGTAGCGCATTTTTCAAGGCGCTGTAACGATAACTTATTTGTTAATTAACGCTTCCATTTGCCGTGCAGTTACTGAGAGAAGGGTGGTAGTGGGAGCACTGGTGTGAATCAGCTCATATGTTGTGTAGTTAGAAGCTCATATGTTGTGTAGTTAGAAGGATGGTAGTGGGAGCACTGGTGTGGATGAGCTGATATGTTGTGTAGTTACCGAGAGAAGGGTGACAGTGGAAGCACTGGTGCGGATGACCTCGGTTCCTCCCAAGGTCGTGCGCAGCGACGACTCAGCATGGAGAACATGGAGATCGTCAAGCTCACCCCCGACAAGGTCAGTGCCTGTTCTGGATCCCTTAAAAATATGCCAAAATAAGTACAAATTAATTTTTTTGATCATGTCGTATTTTTTATCGCCAACTCAATTCTGTCGCTTGTCCTTTCTGGTTAGGGTTAGGGTTAGGGAATATATTAGTTTGTTCAGCTCTGTGAGCGATATACAGTTTAATAGAGTGTATGCCGTGTCATATTCAGTCTATAGAGTTCAATCATTTGTATGTCTGTGCATTCTAAAGCAGGCCAGACCAAGATTAATTTTTAGAATTCTCTAAGGCGCTATCATTCTAGCTGAAGATGTGCTCTTTACAAGTACTCTTCTGTTGCTGATGTGCAGCTGGATGCCGCAAATCTGTCGCGACCCAAGGCCCTGGGTCGGGGGGGCCACAAGGCCGCGGCCCCCGGGGCCACAGACAAAGTGTCCGACCGCCTTCGAGGACAGGTTGGCATGGAACTTAATATTTATTGGCTGTATCAAATACGGGAATTCAAGGTAGTTACTAATCCACCAACTTTAGAGTTACTCCAATTTCCAGCAGAAAAGCTCTTATGTCGAAACTCAATAATCGCGGCATTAATTAACACGAAACAACTAATGTTCTGACGTAACTAATTGATGTAAATTTAAGTCTATTGAAATAAAATCTTACTTTGGAGTCAGACGTATAACCTAGACTACAGTATATAACGTATATCGTTTAAGCCTGCTAAACCTAGGCCCTTCTGAGGCTATACTAAAGTCTGTCTTTTATTTGCTTTTGAGACTACTTTTTGATACTACTTTTGCTTAATTGAATTAAGACTTACATGCGCTAATGCGCATGTGAGCAAGTTTTAGATATTTCTGTCTTGTTTGGCACTAAATGGCCCAAGTGGCCCTAGTACGCTGCTTTGCCTTATAACAAAAAACAAGCAATGCTGTGCTGAACCTAGCGATATTGTCACGAAATTTGATTTCTAATTTTTTATTGATGCGAATTTCAGGCTTCGTCTCCAGAGGGCTACGACGAGGATGAGTTCTTTGAGCTGCTCAGTCGCTTCCAGAGTCGGCGCATCGACGACCAGCGCTGCTCGTCGAGCGTGCTGGGCGGCGCGGGGCCGGGGGAGGGCAGGGGGGGAGCGGGGGCAGGCGGGGGGGGAGCGGGAGCGGGCTGGCATCTGCAGGAGGACAAGGAGAACGATGGGCTCAAAGGTAAGCGACATTTGATTCTGCAACCTGGATTGCCTTGAGTGGTGTATTGTTTAAAGTTTTAAGCCTTCATGATTGTGTCATGATACACGTAGACTGATCAGTGTTATAGTGAGCGTTATATGAGCGTTAAGATCAAGGTCGAGATTTCGTCACATGTTCACCTCTTGCAGGCCAGGGAACTAAGAAGTGGCTTGCAGTCATTAGCTCTCCGGATGAGTCGTGAAGGCGACTAAAGAAAGGGGAGCGGTTCTGCGCTTGGCGAGGCCGAGGCACTGAACCGGACTGTAATAATCTTTGCTACTACACACTGTCCTTAAACTCCCTAACCATCAATTTAACACAATGTTCATGTGATTCAATTTTGCAACGCGACGTCGCTGACCTTGACTGGTTGACGTTGTGTAGCCAACTCGCCCAATGCCGACGAGTTCCTCGACATGGTCGCCGGGATACAGGGCGCGCGCATGAACGACCAGCGAGCCTCCCTCGACACCTTCCCCGGGCTCAACAACCGGGACGACGTGATTGGTCCGTATGTTGCGGCCAATCGCAGGCCTCGAGACGAGGACTCACTTGACGATCAGTTCTTTGAGATGCTGATTCGCTGTCAGGTATTGCTTGACGATTTAAAGGTCGATAGTAATCCGGATTTTAAAATTGTTGTCAGACTGGAAGCTGTAATAATTTTTAGAGCTAAGCTACTGTAGTGTATTTTTATGATAATGATAATTTAAATATATAATATATTTTTTGCTTTTTTTTGACTTGGTCTTTTATTGCCTTGCTGGTTGTTGATCGCTGTGCGCACTTACAGAATCAGCATGTTGCGCTATTTATAGCTTGTTCGTTGTCAATCATTATGCGCACATACAGGATCAGGGCAATGAGCTATTTATAGTGTTGCGGGTTGTTGATCTGATTGCACGCATAGAAGACCAGCGCAGCGAGGTATGTTTATTTTTCTTCATTATTGATAAGGGTGCGCGCATTGTGGACAAGCCAGTGATCTATTTATATCTTTACTTTTTATAGATTGGGGTGGGCACGCAGAAGACCAGCTCAGTGATTACCATTTATTATATGAATATAATAGATTTAACTCATTAACAACGCTGCTTGTTGTTGGTCAGGGTGCGCGCATAGAGGACCAGCGCAGCGAGCTGCCGCCCGGCTCGTCTAGATGCGCGCCCACGGTGCCCGACGAGGACTTCATGAATCTGATTCACCGCTTCCAGTCAAACCGACTCGAGGAGCAGCGGTCGAGTCTTGCCGCGGCAGGGGCGGGCATCAGACAATCTAACCTGGCAAGTGTACCAGTACCAGCTTGTTGCTTTTGCATTGTACCAACATTTTGGCTTGATTGTACTGTAGCTGTTGGTGTTTGTAGCATTCATTAAGTACTATGGATAGTCAGGAGTGGATTTTAATGTGTATCATATATGTATATGTTATTTTTAAAATTTACGCTTGCGTTTAAAAACTCTTTGAGATGCTATTGATTTGTCAAGGTGTGTGGTGGCTTTTCTTTTGGACCGTCTTGTATAATATCACCAATATTGTATTTTCGGGTCACAGGAGTCTGCTATGTACAATACAATTTTAATTTGGCCTACTAATATAATTTAATTATTAGGGAGTGGATGTAGATGTCGACCCTTTGCTAGGATGGAAAATGAATGGAAAGAACTTGAATGATGCTGATGATGATTTTCTGAGATTTATTTACCAGCTCATGATTGTCTCATTGTATATTGTCGCGTTTGGTCGCAGATGCCGCTCGGCGCCTCGTCGCGCCCCAGTGATCGCGACGACGATGATCTCGGCGCGACGCCAAGGAAAGTGACGCCCCCGCCCACGCCGGGAGTTGGGGGGGCTGTCGGGGGCACGGGGGCGCGAAAGAAATCGAGTTCCTCGACGCGACAGTCGGCGACGCCCTCGAGCGTCTTCAAGCCATGGAGCAGCATGAAGAGGCGCGCCGACAAAAAGTAGCCGGCTGTAAAGTGCTTCGTGTAGCCGGCCGGCTACAAAAGCAGCCGGCCGGCTTCAAATAGTAACCAGCTACATGAGGTAACCAGATCTGAAACAGTAGTGAGAAGTTATAGATTCAACTGAGTATACATCCAGCTGAAACAAAATTGTATAGGACCAAGATTGTAGGACGCTAATAACAATGCATTTCGTCAGAAGCATAAGGGTCTCTCCAACCATGCACGTTTTTCATACAATTTTCCACGCAACCGTGTGAAGGCGGATGGACGACCGTTGTCATGATAACGATTTCCTGAACTGGGCTTCTTGCACGGCTTGCATGAAACCCAGTTATGGACGTTTAACGTTGTAATTTTCTTAGCATGGTTGCGTGTACAATTGCGTGCAAAATATGCATCGTGGAAAGGAGGTCTAAGGCTTCGATGTTCAACGGTCATGTCAGCCTGGCCAGAATCTTGTAAAAATGAGTATTGCTGAACGTTTGCGAATTAGATGTAGCGTTGTGAAAATTAGGCATTTTTTGTTGATCTGCGGCATGTGACATGCAATTCAAAAGTTTTGCATTGGATCGATGACGCAGATGTATCTCACTGACCGGCTGTGCTGTATATATTCGCGATGCGACTCGGATCTGGCTTCTTTATTTAAACGTGCTAGATAATAGAGGGTGTACTATTAGACTAGTTATTACGACTGTAAATATGTTTGGCTTGTTTGATACACGCAGTAAAAGGTTTTTCAGTATAGGAATTAGTCAAGTGGATTTAAAAATGGCTGAGTAGTACAAGTATCCGTGTAGATACTTGCATGCTTTAACGGACAAATATTGTGGTAGTTTGTTATGTTCTACGTCTATAAATACTTGCATACAGAGTTCAGTTTAGCCCGTACACAATAGGAGTAGTGTTACGCCTACTACTTGTAAAACGGGAGTAGTGCCTTTTAAAAAAGGAGTAGGCCAAGAGTAGGCCTACTCCACTATCGTCCATTTTAAAGAGTAATGCTACTCCTACTCCTTTCTAAATCCGAGTAGTTTCCAAAGACGCAATTTTTGGAGTACAACTCCTACTAAACTTATTCCTGCTTGCATACTACTTCAAGATGTGTCAGCAATTTGCAATATTTGGCGAGTCTTCAAACTGTTGCAAAGTTCTAGTGTATGTATTCTGATGGCTATTTGATAGCATTTGAATGAAGAATGCCTATAACTTGGTACTGATACCTGGAATTTCAATGGGTGTAAGACGATACCATTCCAATCATAAATTAGAGACAATCCACAGTGAAAGTGATCGTGATTGATTGACGCGCAGAGGTATATGATTGCGGCTACATGCCTTGATTTTGGTTTATAAAAAACTTGTTTGACTAAGAGATGGTAGTTAAGTTTGTGTGAAACAAAGGCCTATAGACGTCGGTCGATGATATGTTTTATTCTAAATATTCACCCAAGTTTCAGTGCTACATTAGATTTATAGCGGATTCCTTATGAAGGGGTAAGTGCAAGTACCATTATTGTGTTGCCTGCGTGCACGCGATTCGTCTATGCACGGAAGTTTTATTTGCGTACGATGCGTGAATCTTTTTCTTTTTGTCTGCACTGCGCTGCAGCGCACGACACGTTGTGTTGGCATTCACAGCTGAAGGGCTAAGTGCAAGTACCACGTAAGTTCTCAAAACATGAACCGAGTAAAATTAATTGAAGTAATTGAACGAATTGAAGGCTTGTATAGACTTACTTTAGGTTAGTCCTTTGGGACATGCTGTAAAAAGTCGTTTTACTACTTCTCCCGAATGCCACCAATTTCTTATATGGTATGGACACGAAATTGTAAGCAATTTAAGCACGTTTTAAGAATAATCCATATTTTTTGACTTGCATTGTTTATGCACTAAGCCCTCGAATTATCGTTCATAGTTGCCAGCCCCGTGAACGTGATTACACTGATGGTGTTGTATTAGATTGTGAAGTGTTTAAAATTGTAACTTTTCGATTTCAAATTTAAATTTAGTTTTACTTGATTCAGCTTTTGATGCTTTAAATTGTATAAAATTATCTTTTAAATTGTCTGTTTGATCTATATGGTTCAATATGTTATACGCTGAGGAGAACTGTTTGCGCAGCAGTTTTCCTATCCCTATATTCTTGATTTACAAAATATGTTTGAAAATTGCTCGTGGATATTATTACATTTATATTTGATCTACCATTGTCGAGCCTAAAGTAAGATTTATGAGTGTAATTCGTTTCTATCATTTAATGCGCAGTTATATGATTTGCGATATATATATGGAGAGTTTATAAGCAGTCACTCATTGGTTTCTACTGTTGCTCTTTATAATTTGAATTATCTTGAAAAGAATATTATTCGAACGTATGAATGATTATGAATTCTGTGTTGCTCTTTGTAATTTAAGTATCTTTGGAATTATTGACTTTTATCAATGCGTATGAATATCTTGCTAATTCAAGATTCTGCTGACATCAAAGACTTTCAGAGTTCTTTTATGTGCTCGTTTCTTTTACTGTTCTGGTCTGGTACTTGTCTCTTTACTTTATCCTAACTATCCGCATCCAGTGTTTCCAAGAGCTTTTTACAATGCAAAATAGGCAGTCTTGAGAAATGAATACTGTTCCGGTTTATAAGCTTCTTGTAATTAAAAGTTTTTTTTCTAACCTATATAAAAAGCCTTTACTTCATTATTTACTTCTTAATAAGATTTCTCGCAGTTGAAAATAGTTTTTTAGTAGTACAAGGTGACATTTTAATGCTGCATATCAGTAATTAATTATTGCTTGGTTTAATTTAAATCTGAATTACTTAGCCGAATACCTCAAACTTTTAAACTGAATTCTAGACTCATATCAGAATACAGTATCTATAGCTTTTTAACTCAACGCTAAACTAAAATAAAAGCTTTAAAATTGCTAGACTAAAATAAAATTTGTGGATCTATAATGGTGACTGTTCTTCACGCCGCTTGCATTACCTAATGTAGATTATGTGACGATTCTCTCTATAGTTTATTCAATTTTTTATTGTAGTCTTAGAATCTCGATATTGCCACTTTTGTCTGCGCGCCACGGCCACAATATGCGTTCTATTGCTTCACTAGTTTCAATTTGAACTTCTGATGGTGAGAATCATTGATGTGGACATTTGTGTAGACTGTCAATGTATATCCTCTGTAATTCTGTTATTTTGTGAACGGTCAAAAAATGTGGGGTTTGGACGTTTTGGAAACGTACTATGCCGCGCGTGGGAATTGTTGAGAATAAAAACATTTAATAGCACACTCTTGCGTTGGTTTCTATTAACTTAGTATAAGTTTGAAGTTTATTATCCTAACGGCGTCACTAATACCCGGTTTTTACATTTTAGATGGGCAGGTATCTTTCCGCTAGCTATTTAGCGAAACAAGAAAAAAAATACTTTGGTGCAGAAGATATTTGACCCGACGCGAATAGGTCATAGGTGAAATTTTAATAATACTGGGTTTATAGTCCGTTTCGGCGTCAAAAGACGCCATCGGGGACCTCAAAACTGATAACTCTGATTGGATCTCTGTTGATCTGAGATACCAGGGTGTCCAAAAACCGAGCATTGTATTAGTTCAAACGCATAGCATAATCATTTTTGCATAAAGCTTTCGCAGCACTCCGAGGATGACATCACTTTTATGCGAGAATGATCGCTTCCTACGTTTAAGCCAAAACGCTGCATAAATTCTTCAATTTGACGTAAAGTGACAGTGTCGGCATGCTTTTAGAATATAACGAAGGACGTTTAAGCACCGTTAAATGGGTATCTCTGTGAAGCAAAGAACCCATCAAATAAGGGCACTAACGATAGGCTGCAAGGATGTAGAACATGACCCTATTCTATTAATTTAAAGAAACATACTCAAATTTTACGCCAATTCAGTTTTCCAATATGAATATTTATAGCATTGCGTTCTCACACTATTGGCATGCAGAATACGGTAAGAAACATGAAACAGAACACAGCAATTAATGATTACAGCTATTCAACTCTGTTGCCACAAAGTGAAGAAAAGTATAGGTTTAATTTGTACAGGTGGGTTAGTTGCTAAACATGCAGAGATTGACTAGGCAACAATATTGTATACACCTGTAACTATGAGCGTTTGCACACGAAAGCAGCGCTAGGACACGTGAAACAAAACTAACGGCGATACACACATTTAGCTATTACAGGTATGTAGGTGATTCTGTACAGATTTAATGCGCTTGCAATAGGTACTATATCTTGCACAATATGTTACACTTTATATGAGTTGAAATGAGACTTGTAGGCTAAGGAGCGGCAGTTGTACTCGGATTCGTAGTATTGTAGTAATCAGTGATGCCAGCGCTGGGTATTTATCCCTAGATTTTATTATTATTATATAAGGATCTGATTTTTAGAGAAATACCCAGACATCTGGATATTTAAAAAATAAAATGACGCATTTTGTAATGGAAGCTGGGTATTTTTTTGGGTTTAAAATTGCAATCTGGGTATTTTTTGGCCGAGATACCCAGAATCTAGGTATATTCCATTTTGGTCCACTGGCATCACTGGTAGTAATAGTACAAGTAGAGTGAATATTGACAGCTAGCTCTTTCCAGAACTAATTAATCAATTGAGAGAAAAAATAATCCCATAACTTTGAAACAGAGGACATGTAACAATTGTATTACTCAAGTTAATGCTCAGTTGATAGAAAAAGATCAGCACATTCCAGAACTAACTAACCAAAGAGCTGTCCAGTTTGTATGGCTAACTAACCGCCTGATTTCTATTCTGTCAATGTCCATGTTTTTACACTAGTTTAGACGTTGCGTGCTGGTGAGGACTGCAAGAGCTGGGTTTGTCTGGCCGGATGCACTTCCTGATGCCAATCAAATAAATAATTATCTTGCATGTGGTTAACGGCTAGCGACACTTGTGTGTTTAACAGCCCTGCTGAAGGTCCTGTAACGCATGGTTTCATAGTTGCCGGCGCTGGGACTTGAACTCAGACCATTGGGACTCGCGTCCAACGCCTTAACCACTACACCACAGCGCCTTACCCCCATAGAACCAGCAGATTCCGTAAGAAAAATTAAATGTCACAATCAACTGCCAAAGCATGCATTAATTTAATCTACAGTATAGACCTGATAAGGGTTACCTACATGTAGAGGCACTGTTGATTCATTAGAGACCTCTTTATGATAGCTAGAGCATCATGACAGTGCTACCTTTAGACTTGAGTGGCACAACTGAAATACATGCTTATGAAGGCAATCCTGATCTCCCATGAATTCAATAACTTGAACACCGCCGACATTATAACAATATTGTTCATATTTAATGCTCTATTGATGAAAAACGATTCGCACAAAAATTAACATTATTCGTACATTTTTAATTTCTTATATTAATGCGCAAAAACCACGAGTGATTTAAAGCGCTCTGTTTATTCTGACTAATTCGCAGACTTTCAGAATTTTGTGAATTATCAGTGAATCAATAAACGGCTACTTAATATTTTTTAGCTTGCGATTTTAACAGCTAGAGATAACATTGTCAAGTTTCTTAAATTGATTTTCTGCATTCTTCTGCATTCTTTGAGTTTTCAGAGCTTGGCACGTCGCAGCTAAATTTACCTATAATTATTCATTAAACAGTACGCGTTCACAAATTTTTTAAACATTCATGACGGGTTTGACAAGGCATTCGTAATGCCTTGTCAAACCCGTCATGAATGTTGACTTTGAGCCACGTATTTGGTAAATATTCCATAGAATCAAGCCCGATTGACATCAAATAAGTTAGTGCGCTATGAATAAGAAATTAATGAATTGGGCCCACTCAAGAAAGCTTGGAATGCAACTCATAGCCTATAGACTCTCACTGAAAATGACATAGTAGAAGTCAATACCGTAGTCAATACCGCAGTGCACGATAAGAATGATAGAGCCACAGTGAAAAAACAATATCAACAGCAGGGATTGCATCAATATTATTGTTAACGGGGCAACGGGCGCATATGGGGGGTCTGTTAAAAATATTAGAGCGGAGCAAAAATTGTGGAGCTCAAAAGCAGGTCAGTAGGTCACCAGAGTCAGTGAAAAGTAGGATTGGTTTAATGATCCTGCAGAACAGATGGCTAATCATCATGGGTTAGCATGCTACGTGGCCTGCTTCATACATGTAAGCGTATTTCATCTCACTAGCATCTGTTTCTTAATGAAAAGCCTTATGGCTCTGAGATCAGAAGGCAAAGACGATCACGAATTTCTAGCAGATCTGTATATTTTAGGATGATTTTCACCCAAAAAATCAGTGAAAATTAGTAACGTACCACTAAGACTAGAAATAGTAAAGATGAAATAAAGACATGCGTTTTAAGGTAACCAGTAATGATTAATGAATAAATAATACCAGCCATCTGGATTGAAAAAGAGCTAAAATGCTAACAAAAAACTGCATCCTTTTGTAGGTTATTTCGTTGTCCAATAAAATGTCAAATAACAAATAATTATATCACTAACAGCTGCTTTGTACTAATTCGCTAAAAAAACTACTATTTTAGTCATTTATTATTCAGTACAGCGGTTTCAAAAAATTCACATCATTTATTCATAATAATAGGCTTGTAATATAACTTATTGTTGATAAAGATTTCATTAATTAACAAAAGTAGATTATTGCAGCTATTAACTTGATGTAGAAAGTAACGGTACACCTCGTTCAGCTAAATATCAGTTTCATATCTTTTTGGCGAGAGGCTAGAGGTGCGTTTGAATTTGTGGTTCACGGTACACTCCCATTTATTTGCAAACAATTGCCTATACAAATTGCATTTAAAAACTTATCATACTGGACTCAAACATATTGGGACACACACTCAACAATACATATAGCACATGACTAGACACTAAACGCTTTAGAAATGGAGACTCCCACTTCCGAAATTTCAATTGGCAGTTATAAAAAGAAAGAGATTCTCCAACTGAAGGTTTTTTGACATACAAAATTCTTTTTCGACAACCTTGCTTTATAAATGGGCCAACTTGCGGCCTCAGAGCAATTACTGTATAAGCTGCCACAATTTTTTTTTAATTGCTTGCGTATGCATTATGTCATAATAATAAGTCATAAGAACTTGCTTGATCCAAGGATAAAGGAACGAAACTGAATGTAAGACTGTTATGAACTGACAAATACAATTAAACAAAAAACCTTAGTTTAAGTAAATATCTCGCAAGCTTTCTGATGCAGTGCATGTCAACTGAAGGCCAGAAAGAACGTGTCATTTAAATCTAATTATCTTTTTTGCACGGGTCTCATAGAGTGCTCTTAATTTATATGCTTACGTTATACTACGCATTGACTGATGAATTGCATGCAACTCTAAGATTTTTCGGAGTTTGCTTCAACTTTATTTCGGGTATGCATATAAATTTTCTTTCTATCCGCTTCAAAGTGAATGCATCACACAACTTTGGACCTTAATTTTGCCATGAAGACTGCCTTCTGTTCTAAATTCGATTTGAAAGTGTTGTGATCATCATGTACAACATTGTTGATCAAAGCCATTAACAACTACTGCCTGGTCATTACTATCCAAGTTACCACAAATTCTAATGGTCTGTATCGTGTAGCTTATGTATCGTGTATCTTATGTATCGTGTATCTTATGTATCGTGTATCTTATGTATCGTGTATCTTATGTATCGTGTATCTTATGTATCGTACAGTATTACTATTAATGAACAATAATGAAACAGCGTGTTTCATGCATCCACGCTAAGGGTACGGTAACAACTGGCAGCATTACTCCGTTGCTGCTGTGCACGATACAACCTGATTCATCCTTCCAACTGACAAAGCAAGAGTCGCAAATGATCAGAAAACACAGCCTATACTTGTGATTATATCCGCATTCCACAGCCATCGGCCCGTTGTAAATCAACTTTCACACGCGTGTCATTCCTTGCCCTTAGATTATCTCTGAGAACATTTGAAGACGCTACTGGAACATTACGATTTGCATCCCAGCAAGCCACACTTATTCATCAAACAATTAGTACAATGAATCGCTACTGATCCGCGTGTCGTAATAAAAAAACTGACTGCCAGTATTCCTGTCAACGCCGCAATTCGCATCAATCCGACAAAGCCACCAACGCCAAGGGCGAAGCCATGCCAAGAAAAATTGAGTTGTTTTATCCTTCAAAAAAATTAACATATTGCAATCTTACTGCGGGTACATTTAGTAGTTATGCATTTTTAGCTTCAATTAGCAATAATATGCATTATGACGCCTTAAATGACAAGACAGCATGCGATATAATATTACTTCCGGTATTCCCTGATGGTACCCCCTCCCTCCCTCATAAAAAAATCAACAGATCAAGACGATTTCCTCGGGCGTAATTTTAACGAGCAGGATTGTTTAAACCACCCCAAACAACCCGTGGCTTCGCACCTGAATGCGACAAGCCTAACTACGGCAAAATGTGCCGTATTATATAATGCATTATATGATGCCGTAATTAGCGTCAATCCAACAAAGCCACAATGCGCAACCCGCGCTACGGCAAACTGCCGATTCGATTATTTTCCTCCACAATGTCGATATCTGCCCCGCTAGCGACCGACCTCTGCGCCCCCCCATGTCCCTCGCGCGCCGGCCGCAGCGCAATCTGCAGCGAGTTATTCTGATGCCCCTCGCGTCGTGCCGGACTCGACGACAGCACCACCCCCTCCTGACTCACCCCCAACTCGGCAGGCGGCGGGGGGGGCCAGTTCTCCTCCGAACCCCCCGGATACTCTGTTCCCTTCCCGAGGAACAACGGCCGGTCCTGCGGTGCGAGAGTCGCCGCGACGTCGGCGGCGACAAAAAAGCGCCCGTTAGTCCCCGGATGCTCGACGGGATTCAAAATAACGTCCTCGACGACTTTACCGTCGGCCGTCACCAGAGGGGGCTCGGGGGGGACAAACCGTTCGGCGGTGTCGAACCGCCCGTCGGCGGGGTAGCTACCGTGCGGGCCCGTGCGGTTTCTTTCGTGCGTCCTCGGAAGCGACATAGGGTCGACAAGATGCGGGGTCGGCTCATCAATGACCGCGTCGGCGTCGAGAATGAAATAAGTGTTCTCGCCAGATATCACGCCTGATCTACCGCGCTGTTGCGGGGGGCCCCCGCCCCCCCCGCCCCCCCCGCCCCCCCGGTAGACCACGGCCGCCGCTCCCAGAGGCGCTCCCCCACGACGCGGATCGTGCGAACCGCAGTCCGCCGGACGATGCATCTGCACCGTCACGCGATTCGGTCCATTAGGATTACCGCCCGGGTAATTCTGACTGAAATTATTTGGGCCGGGGTACCGGTTAGCCGGGTGTCCGGGAGGATAGAACTGATTCGGGTGGGGGGAACGACTCGCGTGGTTCGGGTGCGGGCAGCTAGGATGCTGCCCGGGGTACTGTCCATTCCCCAGGGGATATCCCCCGCCATTGGGGCAGAATCTACCTGGGTAGCTTCCGTTGGGATAACCCCCATTGGGGTACGCCCCATTCGGAAAGCTCCCGTTCGGATATCCCGCCCCGTTGGGACACGTCCCGTTCGGCGGGTAATTCGGATGAGCAGGATGTCCCGGATGCGTCGGATTCTGAAAATCGGCGCTTCGTCGCGATCTATCCGTCCCAGAGCGGGGAATGGAGGGAAGGGGGCGAGACTCCCAGTGCCGGTCGCCGCCCCCGTACGTGTTGTCTCTGACGAGAAGGTCGTCAGTGGATCGGCGGGACTTGGAGGGCATGGTTTGTGCTGCGCCCTTGGGGCACAGGTAGGCCCCGCCGCCCTCCAGCTCTTGGCGGAATTCAAACTCGGAGCAGGGTTGGCCATAGATACCGGCGGCGGTCTTGTGCTTTGTGTCGAATGTACGCCTGGGGAGAGCAAGGATGCGAGTTTAAACGAGGACAGTTGAAGAACTTAGTGCATGTACCATGTGAGTTCCAAAACATGACCAGAGTAAAAATACTTTTATAGATAGTAAGCATAATTTGAAATGGATGGGCGTAGCATTACGCGTGAAAATGGACTACAGCGGCATAGGCATATGCAGCTTTCAAACGCTGAGCATTGCACTGCGTCTGATTGGAAAGTAGCAGGCGTAAGGCTATACGTGTTGCATCAGGGCTAAACAACCCTGCATGTTTAATTACAACAAATGCTTGACATGTTGTGAAGAACCAATAAGATCTTCAAATTGGAGCAACCAATTGGAACATCAAATTGATGCTTAACAACATATCAAGTATTTGCAGTTTTGCAAGCTGTTTAAACAGGTTTTAGGCAGTAACCGTATAACACAACTTGTGCGATACACGCACTAAGCCCTCAAATATAAAAATTCTAATACAACAAGAAATGTAATTATTCTAATTATATTTTGACTCACGATGCCATGATTACAACATCTTATACGGTACATGATCTTCAGTGTCATATGGTCGTACTTACCGGTAATTATTTAAATTATTGAAAAGGGTTATTATTTAAGTCACGCATACTGCTGGACAGAGATAACGCAAAATATCGTATCAATATCCGGTTTCGGTCAAAAAGCTGCTTTACTATGTACGCCGCAAAACCTGCATCCTCGTATTATAGTGAAATATTAGTCAATATCCTGAATGTGATAAATTATGTTGAATAAACTGGACCAGAGGAGTAACTTATTACTTGAGAGAATGATGTACGTAGATTGAATTAATCCGACAAAAAAATTAAAGAAATTATTGTTTTCTATGTAAAATAATAAAACATAATAAGAAGCCTCCGAATGTTTGTCAACATATATCACAGCGCAGCGCGGCGCTGCGGTGTAGTGGTTAAGCCCGCGGACTGCGAGTCCAGAGACCGGAGTTCAAGTCACGGTGTCGGCGCACACAACACCCGCAACTATGAAACCATGGCGTTACGGGCCCTGCGGCAAGGCTGTTAAACACGCAACTGTCGCTAGCTGATAATCATCGTCCGGGATAATTAATTATTCTGGTTGGCGACAGGAAGGGCATCCAGTCGTAAAAAATCCAGCTTCGATATTAACGTCCATTTTGTGTTAACAGGCACATAGCGTTACACGCCTGCCTTTACGCATAAAAGCATAAGAATAAATGTAAAAAAAGATGCCGTTTAATTCTATTATCAAATATATCGTAAGCTTATAGCATTGCTCAGTCCTTGCAATATTTAGAGCTGTATGTACTTTTTGATGCAGAAGATTCCGCTCGTGACGATGAGGACAATGATAGTGGCGGCCAGTGCAACAGCCAGCGTTATGATGATGCCTGCAACGAGAAAAGAATATAGAAAATGAAGAAGAGTTCAAAGAAAATACACACCGCAGAAGCATAAAAATTAATGATCTAGGCTATATTTCTATAGAATGATGGCTACAATATATTTCAAAAGAATAACGTTACCTTCTCAAAATCACTCTGAAAACAAAAAAAGTGCGAGCGATAAACATTAATAATCTTTAAACTACCATATATAGAAAGCTCATAGTATCTTGCTTTAATCTTAAGATATTATCCATTTTACAAACAACAAAGGTTGAGTAGGCCTAAAGCTCTTTTTTAAAGCATCAAATCCCTTCAATTCTTTGAAGGGATTTTCCCTTCAATTCTTCAATTCTTTGAAGGGATTTTGATGCTTGATTTTTGATCTTTGATCTGATCACGCATCCCTAAGTCTTTAGGGAAACAACTTATACAATAGTTATTGAAATTTGATAATGTCCACAAAGGCCTTGATTCTCGCACAACGCTAAATACCGCCGCTGTCCATTAGGCGCAAGGGCCTCAAAGAAAAGCCAAAGCGAACATTGATGAAAGATGATGAATTACCAACAATATCAGTAGTATTGTTGCTGTAAAAAATTAATCACTAACCAGTAGGCATCGACGTCATGGTGTTCAAGAAACCCCCCCCACCCAACTCAAATTTTATCGCTCCCCCACCGCCCTCCACCAGCGCAGAGGCGGGCGTCGGGAGAAACTTTTGGAGCGGGTTGAGCGGGGCGAAGGCGTGAACCTCGGCGGCGCACTTCCCCACAGCCCCCGCGCCGTCCCAGACTCCCCCCCGACAGGTTAGGGTCCAGTTCTGCCCATCAGCCGGACAGTCTATGTACACCGTGTCCTCTCGCCGCCGCATGCGGCTGTATTTTGGAGGCGTAACGTCAGCGCAGCCCACGGCTAGAATGCAAATTTGCAATTATTCCTTCGATTACTTTTTTTTGGCCAGTTTTTGCTTTGTTTTTTGTAGTATAGTACGGTAGTTTTGTTTGTAGCACAAAGACTATAATTATACAGTCCGGTTCCGTGCGAGAGAGCCGGTACAGAACCGCTCCCTCTTCCTTAGTCGCCTTTAACGACTCGTCCAGGGAGCTCTGGACTGCGAGCCAATTCTTTGTTCCCCGGCCTGCAAGGGGTTTTCAGGCAGTAACTTGAACCTCAAAGATTATGTGTGGTGTAGTTTTTTCTTTCACTTCATTTTCACTGTAACTCAAATCCAACCTGGCAGTTACAACAATTACACCACTATAATATTGATTTATGCCTTATCAACACAATACAATATTTATTCAAATTCTATAATTGCATTTTCATAGGGTAAGTTTGGCCGGAGGACTACTGTTCATGGCTGCATGCAGATAAATCCACAATCAGTGACGATGGCACTACTACTAATCAGTTTTTATTAGATCGTATCATACATCTTACTAGACCCATAGATCTATGTCAGCACTCAGCACAGCGCAACTGGCTGGGACAGAATTTTATTTTAGAAATTTGGCCTACCTACACTGTAGTCAAAATTGTCTCTTAATGCAATTGAAGCACGTTGTGCCTTCTATTCAGCAATCGTATCTCAGCAAATTACAGCTCATTCATATTCAGTCAAGCTAATTTTGGACAACACTGAAGCCCGATTTAAATGCCTTTTCAGCAAATGGATTCACAGTAAGCAAGTAATCAACACACTACTCCCTAACAGTAGCTGTAGTTACTGGTAAACTGACATTTGCTCCACGGATGTCTCGCCCACGGACATTTGGCCCAAATGTTCGGTAGGACATTTGCTCCACGGATATCTGAATCGAAGGGGGGGGACATTGGCTCCAGTAAAGAATTTCTGTGCCGTTGCAGTGGGAGGTTAGGGGTTCAAACTCAAAATCAGAAACAGAGTTGTAAACTTGTCTAAAAAAATCAGACTCCTAAAGTCGGTCTATATTAACCGCAAAAACCATCTTAGAAATATTTGTCATCCCCTGCTCCCTTTCACACATGCAATCTAAGGCAGAAAAAATTGAAATATTTTTCTATTTTTCTAAAAATACCGAAATATCCCTGAAGCAAATGTCCGTCCAGGTGGATGAGATATCCGTGGGCGAGATATCCGTGGGTGAGATATCCGTGGGCGAAATATCCGTGGGCGAGATATCGGTGAAGTAAATGTCCTAGATTCATGTTACTGTAGCCAAATTGCTTTGTTATCGGCAGCTATCGCAGTCTGCATCACGGCCTGGCTGCATTGCTGTCTGTCAATCTCAAATTGGTTTCTGACACAATGGATGAAGGATGGATGACTCATGACTGTAGCCCGCTGGCCATGTAGCTTCCCACTAATGAGTCTTGCAGTCGTGATCAGCGATCACTTGCTGCTGCTCTATAGGTTGAACCAAAGGATCATTCAGTGACTCAGTGTCTAATGACAACATGAACTGTGATGAACGTGTAGCAGATCACATGTATCTTAGCATGATCTTACACTAGTCTACAATGTTCTCCGCACTAGAGAATCTAGGAGGCGGGACGCTGGGATGCCTTGGCCTTCCCCAGTAAAGCAGCAAAGTCTGATTTTTAACAAATTTAAATAGACACTGCATTAGTGATTTGGATATGGATAGAAGCATGGACACATATCCGGTGCCTCTGCACAACTCTGTATTTACTCCAGAGTAATGATGGGGTGCAAAAGGTGAAGAAAAAGGATGTTTAGCTGTGTGAGAAGCTTTGATTAACAAACATTCGGTCACTGTTACCGTTCCTTCCGGTTGTGAGTCGGAATATTTGTCCACAAATCAATGATCTGAGTGCTGTTATCTACTTGACATCTCTGTAATTGTTCATGCTGTGAAAATCTGTAAACTCAATTTCAGCTTGTGTTGGCATACATTGGAAATAAAACAAGGCAGAAAGAGCTCATTTTTTACAACTCACAACAGAAACAAAGAACAACAAAGGCATTACCAGTACATTTGAATATTTACACATTTAAACTACAAATGGCTTAATTAAAGTGTGCGCCTTTGTCTGATAAGTGGTGAGCCAGTGCAAGAGAAAGCTACATTGAATGGCGTTAGCCAGCGTATTGATTTTTTTCCAATCCATCGGTGGTTTTGAGAGTTTAAGGACTGTGTGTAGTAACGAGGACCATAATTACAGTCAAGTTTATATGGAGGGCCACGCACCCAATCGCCCCCCCCCCCCTTCTTTAGTCGTCTTATTACGACTCGCAAGAGAAGCTCTGGGCTGCAAACCACACCAATTGTTCATTTCCCAGCTTGCAGGGGAGGGGGTAAATTCATCTGCCGGGACTGGAGTCAACAGGTTACGATTGCTATGATGACTAGATTTTAGATAGAAGCATTGGAACAAGCAGCTTCTTGTGCTACAGCTGCTCTTCCCATCGGCTTTGCTGCTGCTGTTGTTAGACGAATCGATAATTCCCAGAGGCTCCAGTGAAACTGAAGCAGCCTGTTACAGTAGCCTACACTACAACAGTAGACTCAATTCAGTGCAGCCTAGGGCCCGCAAGCCTCGATGAATATGCCAACGAGTTGCTATTTATAGAACAATATTTAGTTCTAGAATGACATTGTGAGCTTTTGTTTGTGTTATATTTAGGGAGTCATATTTAGTTTGAATACGGGCTAAGTTAAAATATATTAATAACATAATCGCTCTATATTTACATTAAGGGTCAGATTTAACGTGGCGTAGGGTTAGCTTCAAATGCATAAATAATTATATTAACTGCGCCGATTTACTAGCGAAATAAATTATATTATATTATATATATTAGACAAGCGCGATCAAATAACCACAAACAGATTTAAAGTGGTTTAGAGTTAGGTTCAAATATATAAATAGCACAACCGTTCTAATATTCACAGCATAACCGCTCTATAAATAGTAATTCATTGGCATTTTCAAATAACACAGCCCGAAGCTGCCTTCATCAGGGTTATCACACTATGTACATGGCACTACATGCGATTCGCACCAAAGTGGATTATGGGATGATTAGTGCACAAAGCCAACACATTCATGTAGTGCAAGTTTAATGCCTTCATATCAGACAACTCTGCCAGTGGAGTAACAAGATTGTTTGGCGCTGACTGAAGTCTTACTCAGAACTAAAGAGGTCTGATAAAAGCAAGAATATGTTAATGAATACAGAAGAAAGGTACTTTTAATTAAAGGACCATGGTTTCATAGTTACCGATATTAGGGATGCATGATTTGATAGTTGCTGGCGCGGGGACTTGAACCCATCAAGTCCCCGCGCCGACAACTATGAAACCAAGCTGCCTTTCAGCAAGGCAGGCTGTTAAACACACAAGTGTAGCTAGCTGCTAACCCCATGCCAGACAATTATTTATTTGGTTGGCGTCAGGAATCGCATCCGGGGGTAAAAACCCAGCAGTCCTCATCAGGGTTCAAACGTCCAAACCTGTGTGACAATACCCACAGTAACAGATTACATAACCAAAGGCCACTTGTTCAGCTAGTTACTTATCATTACAAGTAGTTAGTAGACCTTCGTAGTGGATGAGAAACTGCGCCTTCCAGTTGATGATTTCTGCGCCGACGACGTGGATCTCGAGGGTGTTGCTGATAGACGTGTAGATGTGACGCTCGCGCGGCGCGCGCAGCCCACACACGTTTGTGTCCTTCGGGTTGGCACGCTCCTGCACAGCAGCAAATAGATTTACAGCGAATGGACACAATTATAGATATTAATATTGTTATCCAATATTTTAGAGTTAAATCTGTTGCTATAAAAACTATTTAACAAATGTTCCTTAGTAAAATAATTAATCAGCAATTTTTTGAGCCAATAGTAGGCTTATGCTACTTTAAACTTAGTGTCTTCATGTAGCCTATGCATCGGTAAGTCACACTTTAATTTTTGCTATTAATAGTGATTTTGTCTATTTATATTTATTGAAGCTTTTTCTCTTTTTAATTGTGCGCTGAACTGCCAAAAGGTGAATAAAGATGCATATAAATTTGATTTTAATTGTTATGCAAAGAAAATAACAGTACTCGTAATTAAACTGTTAAATTTTTTGCAAGTGTTCTGAGTTTTTAGAAAGCCATTTTCCACTATCATAGCCAGCTGACATTTATCTTGCCTGTGACGTTAAATAAAAAATAAGAATTTTTGATTATCACTATATAAAAAATTAATCATCTGTGATCATTTAGATCACGCCTTCGAATAGGGAGATTTGGATTCGAGTGCTATTGCTAGCGTTGAGGAGCCAAATTTAAGGTCTTAACGTTTGAAATTCTCACACACTTATTCGTGAACGAAAGGAATGCTCAAATTGATGTCATGCACAAAAGGACTTTATATAACTGCCAGGTTTGGTGCAACTACAGGTTAATATGAAATCGTAGAAGATCAACTTTGATAATGGCACATCAGTGGCAGTGCTCCGACACCTCCAATTCATCTTTAGCCATATGCTTCAAATTTTTGCATTTTGAACATGAAAATCTTCCATAAACACTAACAGCTGTCAGACATTTTTCTTATCAATAACGTTAAATAAAATAAACCAGAAATTTAATTAACACAACACTAAAACTCATCGTCTCGCAAAGAGATTTAAAAGATTTTCCTAAGTTTAGAACTTCCAGATTTGGTATAAGAACAAGCTTAATAAAACCTTAATTAGCCTGGAAGACTCACTTTTATGATGGCGTATCGGAGGCAGTGCTCGGATACCCCCGTGCCGCCCCCGGCCCCGCCCCCGCTGCCGCGTGATCTTTGCTGCGGTGACGTCAGCGGCGTGACCGACCTCGGAGTGATCGTCTGCTGCTGCTGCTGAAGCTGTGACACGATCCATTTTAAGTAATGACTAGTCGTGAAATAATCAATCATGGGTTCAGGTCTTGGATTTTAATGGGTTTAGACTGCGTTAGGGTTGGCAAGTATAAATTATGGTCGGGTTAGGGTTAGGTCACGGTTAAGATTTGGTTTGACCAGCAGCTTGATGTTTGTTGACAGAAAAAAAAGATCAATTTATATATCGACCGTTTACCGCTGCGTTGCAGTCGTTAAAATAACGATATTATGTTTCTTGATTATGTTAACGCACGATTTTCTTCGCGGTTAGTCATTGTCAGATTCTCAGTGTTGCATTTAGATTCATATAATATAAATCCGTGGTTGATGGTAAAATAGTGTAGCGTAAGAAATATTCGGAATCATATTGAAAACTGAAAAGTTGGATAAAGACTAAGGAGGCCCCCCACATGTAAGCAGATCTACATCACTCATACAACAATGGATACAACTAATTATATCAAACATAATATTAATTTAAATAATGGCTATGTAAAATAAAAATATTAATAGCAGCTATCATTGACATGTCAATGCTATGATTCTGTGCTAGAAAGAGACTGGAAGCTCTTCAACTACTGCATTATATCGATGAAACACAATATTATTCTTCAGTCATGGATCACTGCACAAAAAAGCAGCTCTTGAACCAAAATACAACACTCAACAAAAACAGCAGCAGCTGCCGAACAGCCTTGAAAGCTTCCAATGCTGTTGGAAATATTTGTAATAGCAGTGAAACAGCGCGCACCAGGCCAAAACGCTAGAATTTCATGCTAGCCGCGCAAGGTGAAACCAAAACAATCTGTCAAACAGATAGTGATATGATGGTCGGTGTTGGAAGATATCTTCTATAGGCCTAAACCAAAAGGGAGAACATTCTCTCGGCAAAATGTACATCAATTCAATTCTTTTTCCTTCTTCTTCCCCTGCGAGTTTAAGAACCGCGTGTAGTAACGAAGACTATTACAGTCCAGTTCTGTGCCTCGGCCTCGGATTTACCAAGCACAGAACCGCTCCCCCTCTTACGTCACCTTTTACGACTCGCCCGGGGAGCTCTGAGCTGCAGGTCAATTCTTTGTTCCCCTACCTGCAAGGGTTGTCCATTACATCAATTCAATCGGCACCAGAATGAATTTATAATGGCCTGTCTCTTTGGCGTCTGCATTCCCACAAGTTAACCTATCAAACTTATTTTATCTTTGACCCTTTATGTCTGTAGGAAGATTATTCTCTGCTCTGCAGAGGGCAATAAGTAACAGGTCATATAAGTTCTTTCTGTTTGGGCATACAATAGTTCACACACATACATACATACATACAACTTCCGCTTCTAACCCAAAGATCTCTTGAATCCCCTGTCATGATCTAAAATTGATCCTCAAAATGGGTGGCATGAAATTTTAAGTGAATTTAGAATCCTGATAGATCACTAAGGGCAATCATGAGTTATGATTTCATGGCAAGAATCTTGCAACTTAGTTTAATTTAGTTCTACAACTAGGCTAGTGATAGCTATAATTGCATTGATTTTCTTTACATGCATAACAAATTCATGCAATCTCAACACTGCTTTGAACAATGAGCCATTTAAATATACTCTTTAATTCAATACCCATTCACAGGTTGCAAATCAACAAAGATACACAGACAGAAAAAATACAAGAAGACATAAATTAAAACAATGCCAAATAAAATCGTATAGCAGTTTAACTAATTCCTGCTGAATGCCACTATACTTACCGACCTCAGGGCATATTTGAAAGAAAAGTTTAGAGAGTCAACACATTTCCGTTCAGTTCTAAAGTAGAACTGTACATTTGAAGAAGTCGAGAGCCGAGGGGGAGGGGGGGGGGTTGATGGTGATAATTATAGACACATTCCCCCCCGAGCAGAACTTCCGAACGAGATGGTACTGATGGAAATTTTTTAAATCAAACAGTTTCTTCAACTTACTGTAAAATTGACAGCTGCACGGTTTCACATCTAGAACTGCACAGATATGTTCTAGAACTGCATAATTATTTCAATTTATAAGTTCTGCAGATATGGTACAGAATTAGCTTGGCTACGTACTACGCTAAAATCTGCCGTCACCGACCTGCGTGACGCTCGTGGGACTGTAGTCATAGAACGTCAGGTTAATCCTCTGTCCGGGCGCGACGTAGATGAGCCAGGGACACAGCGCGCTGCCGCAGTTCTCGCTCGACACCGTCTCCGCCGTCACGATGCTCGAGATGTGCCCCCAGGGCCTCCCCGAGGGACCCCCAGATGGTCCCCCCGAGGGACCGGAGGCAGAGGCGGGGGCGAGGCGAGCGTAGCCGCTCGAGGGGCACGAGAAGCAGCTGTCCGGGGCTGAAACAGGCAGCGAGGGATTCAGGTTGGCTTTGTTGGTGGCATGCATGTATGTACTGTAAAACATGAAATTTTTGCGTGCACGTAATTTTCACAAATTTTGCAAATCGGTAAAACTCAGGAAAATTACATGCAGCAAAATGAAGCTGCAGAACCTATCGACAACGGGCAGCGAAAAAACCCAAAAACCCAAAAATCAAGTGCAGCTAATTTTTTTAGAGCCAAAACTGCGAAAATAACATGCAAGTAAAATTTCATGTTTTACAGTATAGCCTACTGCACTTGTAACGCACCAAAAGTATGTAATGCAAACGGAGATAGATAAAACATCATCGCTTGAATCGTAGGTGCGGGAGAAGTGCAGCAGACTACATACAGAAAGCGGCTTTGAAGAAAGGAGCTTCCAGCCCGGATAAATGGTAAATAAAAGATGGCAGAAATGATAAATGTGTTTTGCACAGATATGTTTTTGGCGCAAAAAATATTTGAGGGTATAGGTAACTCCTTGCAATATTTCCTAGGTGGGAAAAATACCTTTGAAAAAATTGATCAGTATTTGCTGAAATATAGAATCATTTCATAATTTTTTTGCAAATATATGCGCCAATTAAACCAGTCTTTTGCTGCATATGCCAATACATACCAATACATGACCAATTTGATCCAATTTTTGGCTGAATATAAATTGTGCACTGTTCAAGGTTAGTTCAACACAGACTGCTGAGTGATAAATAAAAAGTACCCAGCAATATCTAAACATGTGCATTTATAAAGAACTAACTGTATATATTGGTCAGGATTATAAAAAGTTTCCTACACTAGATTCAACCCGTTTGTGCATTTAATTACCCCGCTAGTCTCAACCTCTGCACTGCAATTCAGTACAGTTTGCAGTCCAAATAGTGTTTGAAGTACAGTTTGAAGTCCACCATTTGCAGACAGTAAATATTTAGCAAAGACAAATTATCTGCCGACTGCAGTAACAGTTGACCGTCAGGCAATTTGGTATGTAGGACTGAAGTATTCAATATAGCTATAGTATATAGCTCATATAGCAGCCTTCAATAAGCAATAAAGTTTAGCACAAAAATGCAAATGTCATTTCACAATTTTAAAGTTATTGCTAAACAAATTGATAAGTAATATACAGTTTAAAATATATTAAATAAATGAAAACACCCTCAACTGCATTCTACATTCATTGCAATATAAGTTAGACAGAGTCACCGCGGATGCCATTGGCCATGCTGGCTAAAGCCATAACATGGCGCTTAATCAGCGAAAAAAAACAAAAGCCAAAAACAAACATGACAACTGGACAAACCAAAGCTGACATCACCACCACTCACCTTTGACGCACTTGTACGCCGCCGTAAGGAACGACCGATACTCCGTGTCAGGGCATCCCGTCAGCTGCGCCAGTCCTGGGTCAGCGATGGGAATGGGAGTCCGGCAGAATCGCCGCCCGGAGCACCTCCCCCCGAGGAGCTGTAGGATGTCTGCCTGGCATCCCACATGGGCGTGGTCCGCCTTGATGCAGCGGCCCACGCGCGGAATGCCGTATATCGCGTTGGTGATGACGACCACTTCGTCGGGAGAACACCGAGGGTGGAACTCTTCCGCCTCGCAGTATTCCGTCAATTCTGAAATAATGCCAATGTTTTTGAATTTTAATTGCAGTGTTTGAGCTATCCTTTGTTCTCACTTCAAGCGTTACGCATTATTGAAACATGAACAATGTGAGCAAGTGATGTTCCGTCAATTCGAGAAAAAAGTCATTGTCTTTTATTTTGAATTTTAATTGCAATGTTTGTCATTGATTTTGATTTGTCGTTGATTCTCATCAGGGCACAAAATTTTAACTTGCTAGAATTTGTAGTTCGGCACTGCAGTATTGTGACACTGCGGTTTGCATACATACAATTTAACGCAAGGAAATTGCTTACAGATAATTCTCCTCAAGCATTGCGTCAATGCTGCATTGCGTCAATGCAGAGTTGTATAAATCAGGCGAAAGAAATGACCAGCATGACGTTCATAAAATTTAGCAAAAAAAATATTTGACAACTTAATAATAGCACATGGAAATATTTAGTTGTCCCATATATATCACAATTCGATAATGTGATTTAACATAATCGTTGCAATCTTGTAAGTAAATATGAAGAGAAATCTGGCAACAACTTGATGAATCAACTTTACTCTTTAAACTTTTTTGCTAATTCACTACCTTTTGGACTGATGGCAGGTGTAGATATTTCTCCAGATTCCGCCTGTCCAGACGCGAGAGGTAAACTCCACTGCCCAAGAAGAGTCAGACTCAATGGAAGAAGCGCTACAAAATTCATTTCCTTAAATTTCCGAATTTTCATTGTGCAAAAATTGTCCGTGTAACGTCTAATCAAAATAAACAGTTGATCTTAAATACTGAACAGTGTCTTACTAGGCTGACAATTACATCCAAGTGTTCGATCGCTGATTATTTAGGAGATTCTCGATTCTTTTCACTAAGTGTCTGGATTATTGCAGCGATTCACCATGAAATTTACATTCTAGTGTTTTCTATGTTCTACACCGAAGACGATTCGCAAACGAAACAATGATACTTTCCGATTCGCACGGTTTCAACATGAAGCAGGGAATAATTTCAGCTGTTCATCACCCATAGCATTGCCTGGAGTTCTTTTGTACATCTGAAACAAGAAGCATGTATTTGAACTCATCATAGTCATTTATCACTTGACCAAAGCGGTCGCACGCTGATCCAAAAATTGCATTCATAGGTTTTAAAACGGTCAAAAAAACTTACAACTAGGCCTACATCTACGTTTAGTTACACAGAGCTCCATTGTGATAGCAGTTTGCAGCTGCTCATTGGGAATAAATATTATGCAGTATCGTGTGACACGTCCATGATTCAGGATACGATTTGCAATACTGGCCTTACGCGTCGGGACTTCCCCTGACCCCTGGAGTAACACTGCCCCCTATACAATTGTACCGTTAGTAATATTAAATGTGTAAAATAACCTCAGACCAAATGGATGATGCTACGATGTAGACGGCGACCATTCCATTGGAAAGACACGCTACAAATATAACTGAAGTGCTGCCATACATTTATCGGTAACACCGTGGTAATCACTGAATCTCACATCGTTGTCAACAACACGTTTCACTCTAAACATTTTTGGCCAGTCTGAAATACAAAATGATTGATCTCAACAGTGCACTTTCGTTGCTACAGTACAAGCGCAAATAACAATCATAGCAAAACCATAAATTTGTATTTCCACTATAGGCAAGACTTGTTAACATTTTCAAAATTGTCCCAATACAACGGCGAACAACATTATGGCGCCGAAGTGCACGACAGCAGTTTCAAAGAAACCGCTGTGTCTCTAGTATCATACTCACATGGTTTGACCAAATTGATATGTACACTTTACAAAAACAACTCGCAGAAATGATCTCAAATTTGATATTTTTATTGTAGCAGTTCCGAAACCCGCTCCCCCTGCAACATCCCTTTGTTACAAACCTAGGACCCGAGCGTGTCCAACGTGTAACATGAGCATACAAAGCTGTTGTTAGCTTTGGCATCAGAGGGATATAACGGCCGAATTGAAAAAACACTTAATGGCTGGCCGCTCTTGCTATGGGCTTGTACCGATATAGAGGATAATGACAACTATAGCAGTTGTACACTAATAACATTTGGGATGTCCATTGGGAAACGATAAAAAACCACCTCGAGCCATTACTACAGCGTATGCGACACCAATCATATCAATGCACAATGGACTGTGATGAAACGCTGCATAACACACAAATCTCTCACAATTTGTTCAATAAGGATCAGTGAAATTTATTCAATAACAAATAGTGGGATTTGTTCAATAACGAATAGTGGTATAATGTTAAATTAATGTTATTCTCTACAGGTAAAATTTTTACAGCAATATTTGTTAGGCTACAAATCGTCATTAATTTTTACTTGTGTCTATTACACACCCCCATTAATATTGAAATATGTCCTTTACAAATCATCATACAAAATTGCAGAGGCCTAATACATTGTACTCCTCATAAATTATTAAACATGAATATCAAATGGAAACGTGCAGAACGTTCGTAGTATAAAAACGTTACTCAATCAATGTCTCTTAAAAACCATTTTGTAGCCATTGCTCATCCAAATGCATTGCCCCATACACAAATTCATTGCCCCATGAAATTTATATGATTCTTATAATTACCAGTAGGTTCATATTCTATATCGCCTAAAAATGAACGCAAGATTTACATGCATAACGGAGTTCTAAAGGTACAATTTGCATTATTGTTGGCCGAATACAGTCAAAGCAATATAGCTTTGAACACTGAAACCCTCTGTTACAGTGAAACCTCTGTCATATTAAACCTCTGTTATATTGAAACCTCTTTTACATTGAAACCTCTGTTACATGTAAACCTCTGTTACATTGAAACCTCTGTTACATGTAAACCTCTGTTACATTGAAACCTCTGTTACATTGAAACCTCTGTTACATGTAAACCTCTGTTACATTGAAGCCTCTGTTACATTAAACCTCTGTTACATGTAAACCACTGTTACACTGAAACATCTGTTACATTGAAACCTCTGAACTCCATGATAGGCTGCAGCTACACGCAGCAATCGACAGACGTGCCAAATATCTGGAAGATAGATAAAAATTCTTTGTAAAGACGATTGCAAAAAATACAGCATTAGACTACAAACTTTATATTACAATGAGATCCTAAATTCCTACATCAATAATCTGATATCAAGCCTATAGCAAGACAAAGGAATTGACTTTAGCCACTATGACATTGTAGTCATGTGCTTCGTTATAAAATCCTTATTTAGAGATCAAAGCCAGCAGGCTACTACAATGGATCAATCTCTGCATAAACTAACACATTTAAAGCCAAACATCCTGTTCCACGTTTCTGTCCAGCAAATTTATCTTTTCTAACCTTTCCTAACCTTTTCTTCTATAATTCCTATAAAAACTGCCCAGTCTGTAAACAAAGCCACATACATCCACATCTCCAATTCTCACCAGATGCTAGAATACAGATCGTGTTCCTAGTGGCGCCACGACGTTTAAAAGTCTGGAGAGGGAGAGAAGGACTACTGTGAATAGCCCTTTATTCACCACAAAGGGATCTAGACCTCACACCAAGATACAAATAGCTATGTCCAGGCCAGAGTCGACCTTTTTTGTCAGTTTACAAACTCACAAGCGGGGAGCGGGGAGGCCAGTTAAAATAAGTCATGAGATCTTCCTTTTTTCACTAGTCCAGAACTCACGACCGAGGGAGCAAATAAAATGGTGTGGATGACACCCCCTGGGCCCTGGACATTCTAAATTTTCCGGACACTTACAAATATTGCCGGGAGGCCACATCAAAACTGAATAGGGCTAGACTCTCCCCTCAAATTTTGAGAGATGGGCAATACTATTATGTGCCCCTTGGCCAAATTCTAAGGGACGCCTAAGGGGACGTGGGGTTCCCCCACGTTCCCGTCGTTCGGGAACGTGGGTCTTAGTTACTCCTAAGCATGCTTTGCTGAGGTATACACTATACAGCACCCGTGATGCAGGTTTTTCCGATTTCCTACAATCCTGCCAAGTAGTCACAGCGCCTGCTATTCGCCCCAGAAACCAGCGGCTCATAGTGCTACCTCAGCCCAGCGCCGCGCCATTGCCACGTTGCAGTGATGCCACTGCCAGGGATATATTACTGGATTTAGGGATCTTTTAGCGATTTGAGGACCTGGTTTTTAGCGTAATACCCAGACATCTGGGGACATTTTTTATAAAATGGCGCATTTGATAATGGGGGCTGGGGGATATTTGTATAAAAAGATGCAATCTAGCGCTGGATATTTTTTGCGGAGATACCCAGAATGTACGGATATTCCTTTTTGGTTCAATGGAATCACTGCCATGTTGGTTCTGCAACAGTTCTGCTGCTGGTCTATTGATTCCTCAGAATGGCAGGAAGCTGCCCGGCAGATTTCCCAGAAGCTCTTCGCGGCGAAACGAACCATGCCTTGAGGAATAACTCTCGGTCATTTATGGACCGTGGAGCTTGCGAGTGGGAGGAACGGAAGGGAATGTGGGGTACGGCATAATGGAGAACGTTAAAACTAATATATACTTGCATGGAAGCAGCTATATGTATAACGAAATGTACAGCAGCGGCTAGACCGGGCCAGTACAAGATAACTAGTACAATGAAATCAAATCTGATGCCAGTCATTATGCCAGTTTTAGAAAGTATGGAAGGTGCATCATAACAAGTCTTTTAGTTAAACAATTTTCACTCTTAAAGCTTAACCTATAGCGGTACTTGAAGAAGGAAAAATAATATGCCTTCTTGACTTTTTCACAGCAAAACTTCTCCAGAAATTTATTTTAACAAATCAACCGGTACTCGATATTAGTAACATTGAAGTTGTAGTTGGCCATAGAGAAGTGAGTGGCCAGAGAAGACCATGCAATTAAACCCAGTCAGGCATATCAGGCCTATGCCCTGTCATAAAGTAGTAAGTAACGAGTGCGTCATTATATATCAAAAGTAATACTAAACATAAGATATTAAAATCAAATTTAGAATTTAACAAATTTCAATTGAAATATTGTTCTGGTGAATTTTCATGACGCTTTCGGTAGTTTGCCGCAACAGTTCAATCTAAACTGCTCAAATCAACGATGGGACCACACTCTATCCCACCACACTCTGTCCCACCACACTCTACCCCACCCAAGTTCGACATGATGGCCTAGTGTTGAGCTGTGAAGCGATAGAAAGATCTGCAAGCAGCGGTCTAATAAGCAAAGTGCTCTCTCAGAATTATTGGCACTCCCCACTCGATTTTATTACGGTTCCTCAGGCGCACTGATAAGAACCGCGCTTGTATCTATAGCAATGAAGGCCTAAATGGACAGAAAGTTAGCAAAAAAATGATGTTGGCTCGCATTGTTCCTTGTAGGCTACTAATCGAAAAATGACAAACAGCAGCAGCAACCGCAGCATTAGCATCAATTTGAAATATTATCAGTGTTACACGTAGTAGCCTGCCAAATTCAGAAAAGCAGAAATAATACGAGTACAAAGGTGTCATGTCAAACCAAAATATGAAAAACCTGGTTTCATCATGAGTTACGCTAATTATACGCGTACCTACATTGACGCAAATAATTATTGGGACAGTGGCCTCCCCTCCCGGCTGATGGATGCTTGAGCTTGGTCTCCACCCCAAAGAAAATGTGAAAGGAATCTGCTCCTCATCCCACAGTTATAATGTACGCCATCAGCGACTGGTCATCAGTGATGTGAATAAAATAAAGGACCCAAATTACATTATCGCGTACATGTACGATATATTTCAAAAGTCTCTTAAATCGCTCCTCTGTTGTAGACGAGCGTTAATCGGCGTCAAATAAATTTCAACTACGCCTACGTCCGGCAACAAAGGTTCATCGCACGTCTTCGAGTCACAGACTTAGATAATTTTTAGTTATAAAAAAGCATCAGAGAGAATCCTGCTTAAACCAAAGTCAGCGTCTAACGTCGACACAGGCTTATTGCCCACCCGGAAATATAAGACCGCTACAACTAAAATTTTGTCTTTGAACTGTCATCAGCAACTATACCCTAAATGAAAGCAAAAGCACGCACATCGCATTGACTCGAACACACGTCATGTAGGCTGTAGAGTATTATGCACCCTACCCCGTTTGATAGAAATTATGTTTGACGATGTAGATTCATTCTTACTGAATCATCCACCTAGTATCTCCAACGAAGAACATAGTAGACTACTATATACGGTTAGCCTACTATCACTGTCATAGTCTTAGCTAAAATTTGCGAAGATATGTTCAATTGTACATCTCACTGATTAACAGACAGCCATTTCTGTATTCTAAAATTTATCTATTCAGGAAATGTAGTAAGCTTTACCGTATAAATACATATAGATTAAGTTATAAAGATATTGATTAAGCCAATGAATAAGATATAAAGATTAAGTTACGAAGGAGTTAACAGCTCCCATTCGTGCCCATTACATCACAATGCTTGTTCCGTAGGAATTATTTATGCCTGCGAATTGACCAGGGGCAGGCTGCAGCAGTCGTTGTCCACTCGCCTCAGCTGCTGTTGCAGCGACTGCTGCTGATGTCATGCTGGCTTACAGCAGCAAGCATCCCCTGCATCTGCCAGCTTCCCCTTTTCCACAATCCCTGGCCAGCACCAGCAGCTGCTGCTTGGAAAGAACTACGGAGTAGCTCAGGACCTATTCTCTGTAGCCTAGCAATGGTATAACGACAGTAGTAGGTCTAAGCTTACACAAATACTGCATGCTAACAATTGGGACCACTTACCGCTCTTTCATAAAGATCCTGCTAAGCAAACGTGAATTAGTCCCCAGCGGATTGATTAAGGCTGCAATGTCACAACGTCACGTTACTCCGTGAGTCGATATTTGCATACTGTAGGCCTGCATTAGCCTACAGGCTGCGACTGTAGCCCACTTCTGTAGACCATTCTACTGCGTCACTCTATGCCTCTTCAGCGCCTGCCATATCGGTGCCAATGATAAACGACAGCGTTAATATCAACGTTCAGTCATCAGCGCAACACGGATCGCATTGAGCGCGCAGCAGGCTACGTTCAGTAGGCCTTCTGGCCACTGTACGCCGCAGGGCCTAGTCGCGCCGACAGCGCCCGAGGCACCGGGAGGGTTGGGGGTTTAATCGTACCCCAGGTAAAAAAATCGGACTTAGATTGTTGACCCCCCACTTCTAGAGAAAGTAGAAAAAATATGTGGGGGCTAGATTCTAACGATTCTTCACTGTTCGGTTGTTGTTGTTTTCCGGGAGGATGGTCTTTGATCCCGTGACGTAGCATACCATTACAAAACCATCACTGATAAAAAACAGTTTCAAATAGTAGCTATGTCCTTGGATCGCGACAGACCGTTAAACCCTCATTTTTGAAGCCCTTCCAATGACCCCACTCACTTGCGAAACCGATCCTCTCAAACACCTCTTCCACTAAGGAAACCAACCTCCCGCCCACATTTAGCATTTTTTTAAAGTGCGCCCCCCCCCCCCCCCCCTCCTCCCCTAACTTGGAATTTGCTGATCGAGTACTGCGCTGATGACACATCGCGTGCGCTGCTGAATTGCCTGCTGCTTGCTGCACAGCTGCTGCTGCACACTGCTGCTGCGTTTGCATCATCAACAGCATAGACACCGGTCATACGAGTCAGTTTTTATGTAGACAGGGAAAGGATATAGGCCGGTGCCGCCTGCATGATATAGGTCTACTTTTTTAGCCCATTGTGTTCACATAATGCCCAGCTGTTAGTACGCTATAATTATTGTTTGTCGACTTAGGCCTATAGGCATAGATGCATACTGTATACAGTGTATATTAGGTTTTTTGAGATGTCTAACGATCGTAGGCTATCGAACCAAAATGCATTGACAAATGAATAGCGCATTAATCTTTTTTTCGATAGCCTGCTAATAAGAGTAATAACGCGCAATGCTCAATTATAATACCCGTCTAGCGCGCTAAAAGTTAGGCTTAACGGCCTACGTGCGAGCTAAGCTTCGTGCTAAGGTGGTAGGTCTATATAATGATGTGCAAGGCGAATGCCGGCATTGCATATCCTGCTTAGTAAGCACTTCTGACGCAACAGCATCAAGCCCACACGTTTTATTGACTAGCTAATGATTGTTCCGCATTTGATGGCCGAGATCTAGTAGGCCTGGTCTATTCATGTTCAACAGTATTAATATTCTTTGCCATTTGCATCCTTATCACGTTAACATAATTATAGCTTATAGAGTACTGTATCTTCACGTCGCACAAAGTGTTGGTTGTTTCTTCCCCGAGCGAGCTCCTAAACTGCTGCAGTCTGCCATAATGCTATTACAGGTTGTTCTGTTAAACTGCTTTAGTATAGGCCTACAAGTGTCCCCTGCTTAGACTTATAATACTGTAGGTGCCTGGATGAATCTGCTGCAGCTGTTTGACTAAAATAGCTGCTCAAAGAAGCCTCGCCTGTCGCGAAGCAGCCGGGCGCGTTCGTTCTTAGCCCATAGGGTGCCAAATACAGAGAGACAAGTGGAGAGATAAGCAGTGAAAGTTAGCAGTCCAGTTACATGCAAAGCATTCATTATTCAATTCAAT
>JAQIWG010000362.1:0-36206 GCA_034695025.1 Chamaedrilus cognettii
ATATTTAGTTGAGGATCATATTTAGTTGAGGCTCATATTTAGTTGAGGATTATATTTAGTTGAGGCTCATATTTAGTGTAAAGGTTATAATTTATTAATATCACGCCAGGTTATGACCGATTGCGAGGTGGTTGAACCGGCGTATGACGACGGTGAAGGCATGGAGGCGGAGGGGGAGGGCGTGGGAAACGAGGTGGAGATATACGGAGTGAGGGCGGGGGAGGAGGGTGCAGCGGTGGACGTTGGCTCAGCCGAGGTGCCGGACGAGAGGATGCGGGAACGCACAATGGCGCGCATGCGACACTTCTTTGATCGGATAGACGCGGTGTACCGCTGCGACCCGGCTGCCTACCAGCCCTGCCTTGACCGGTAATAGGACCAGCTTTGCCTTGACCGGTAATGGAATGAAATTGTCGGCTACGCTTTAAGAGTGCATGGTTATACAAGGTCTCCGTGGATCCAGTTGACATTTCATTAGTCGATAGGTGTGCGCTGCCGTTGGCTTTATTTGTTAACTTTGTTAACAGTACATACTCGATCTTAAAATTTGTTCAAGTTTGAGTGGTTTATGTTGTCATAGAGCTTCAAGCAGACTTGATGGAATTAAAATCTTATTAGTTGATTAAGTTTGTAGGTTCTTCCGAGACATTATGCTTTTCGCATAATTGATAACCCATGTATCTTTTGATGACCAGGTGGGCATCAAAATTCAATGCCTTCCCAAAGGCAATGCGTATTGTATTCTGGATCATAGTCTACTACAGGGCTTTTCATTAATTTAAGTATTTAACTTCCGTGTTGGTGTGCAATGATTGAAATTTGTTTCGTATTTGATCAGCCGCACAAATGCGTCCACAAAACTTCTACTCTTGTTCCAGGTTCATCGACGGCGCCGAGCGTCTAACGACAGATGCGCTCATTCAGACCCTCTCCTCCACGTTTGGCATCGCCCCGCTGCCAGCCAGGCCACGCCGGTCCCCGCCCGCGTCACGCCTCCAGCGATTAATCGCCGAGTCTCCGCCCCTCGGAAGGATTCCCCGGGACGCAGGCACCCGGAGGCGACAGGGGCGAATTAGGCGGATGCCCCTGCCGGTGGTGGCGAGGGTGAGCGCAGCGCCGGAGCACTGCTACGCCGCCAAGGCGGAGGTGATGGAGGAGTGTTTTCCAGGGGAGGAGCTGGAGCAGCAGTGGGTGACGGAAGAGGAGGGCCTGGTGGTGGGTCAGGCGGAGTTGAGCCTCGCGACAGCAACCATCAACGGTGTTCTCTCAGCGTGGTGATGTGATGACCGCAGTGGGCTTTCCTTGCTTCAGTCACGAACAATTATATTTTTGTTAAGGATAAGTAAAATGAGGGCCAATTGTTGATGGTAACTGTGATGATTGCTCGGACGAAAACTGAACTAAAACTAGAAGGATAGATCTCGAGCTAAAATTGCATTGAACTAATACGATTTTTTGAACTAAAATGTCATTGGTCGTGAACTGCAGTTCAGGCCTTAGTCAGAGTGTGGATTTGTATAAATTTGTGAAATTAACGAGTACTTTTGAGGCGCTATCAATGTGTAATTTAATCTGGATGAAGAAAATGTGTTGATAAAAATGTTTAAAACGTGATATTTAGGGTAATGTAGAGTTCTGACACCCAACAGGACATTTTTATAGTTATCAAAAGATAAAATGAAGGGATGACTACACTACGAATACATTGTAAGGCGAATGATGATTCTTAATGTCAGTCCTGCACCCACGCAGTGAGCAGCCCAAGCTGAGCTAGTTGTTTATTGTAGAGAAGTTATAATGTTATACTATAGGCTAGGTACATATGCCGAGTTATTGAACGAGGTATTGAAATTTTGAATCGAGATCAAATATAGAACTGCTGAGGTTGGTGCTGTGTTTTCGCTGTCGTGAAGACGTCATGCGTCTTATTGGATCGTAATCTCAGTGGGTTGTATGCAAGGGGAGTCACTGCATGTTTTATATTGAGGCACGTATGGAGATAGCGGGGGCGGGGCTCTTCCCTGCGGGGCAAACCAATTACAACCGGCCACAACTTAATTGACAGGGTCATGACCTACACACATCCAATCACAATTATTGAAAGGGATTACCCATAATTTAAATCAACTTTCGTTTTTGCTTTAAGGTCCTTCTTTCTACGGAATTGCAAAGTTTATGCATGCGTATTCTAGGCTTCTATTTCTGTGGTTGTAGCAGACAAAATGAACGATTGAGTTTGAACCAAGGCCTGGCGCTGCAATATATAAAACGAAGTAGCTGACCTTTCAAGGCCATAAATCTATCTAGGCCAAGGCTGTGCCCGCGGGCGCAAGTTCACCAAAGATAAGTAGGCAACCAAAGATATGTGATGCTGAATAATTAGGCCTATGATTAACTTCCAAGAAATGTCATCAAAGTCGTGAAATATTCTTTTTTGAAGCATTATTAATTTTTTTAATATGATGTAACAAAATCACGCAACAGATACAGATAATAATTAACCGGTTTCAAATAAGAATACGTTAGTTTTGAATTGGATTTGAAAAAATTTGCTTTGCATTCTGGGTTGTTCCGCTGTATTGCATTTTGGGATAAGCTGCGCGTGTTGTGCATGCTGGGATGTTGGCAGGGTCACCACCACCATCCATCCCATCACAATATTTTTTTACATTTGTAGCATCGCCCTCACTGGTCCTATCGCTGCTATATTTAATATGAGCCGTCCATTTATTCAAGTCAATGGTTTAACTGTAAAACATGAAGTTTTCGCTTGCATTTAACTTTTGGTAAATTTTGCCAATCGTCAAAACTCGCAAAAATTACATGCGCGAAAATAACGCTGTTTAGGCTATGTATTGGGCGATGCTCAAAAACGCAAACTTAAGTGCAGCAAAATTTCTAAGAGGCAAAACCGCCAAAATAACATGCAGCCAAAATATCAGGTTTTACAGTATTTTGAGCTAGTCGCACGATTAGCGGTATTTCATTTTCTTCGTGACGATGTTGAAAAATGGTTGCATCATTACTGCGAGTATTAATAATGGTTCTTGATAAATGAACTTTTATTAATGTTTAATGATTATACAATTCATATTTATTAGACATTCTTGTGAGCGTCAGAGTTTGAAATTGCTTTGAAGAGATTTAGTTATTTATATATAGCTCCTGTCAAATGTTGTGCAGTGCTCTATTTGATAATTGAAATATCCGACCCCTGCAGGCCGGGGAACAAAGAATTGGCTTGCTGCCCAGAGCTCCCAGGGCGTGTCGTAAGAGGCTTCTAAAGAAGGGGAGCGGTTCTGTGCCGGCTCTCTTGCACAGAACCGGACTGTATAGAAGTCTTTGTGCTACACACGGTCCCTGAAATGCAAAAAAACAAAACGATTTAAATATCCATCAGTGATGGGTAATATCCAACTGGAACCAACTCCTGTTTTAGGGCTGGTTTCTCCAACACGGATTTAATGGTGGTTCAGGATTTAGCCTATGCAAAAAGTCGGGTTAAATCCTTTAAATCCGTGTTGGAAAAATCTGCGCTAGGTTAATCTTATAGGTTAATTTAGTTAT
This sequence comes from Chamaedrilus cognettii, assembly GCA_034695025.1. NCBI lineage: Eukaryota > Metazoa > Annelida > Clitellata > Enchytraeida > Enchytraeidae > Chamaedrilus > Chamaedrilus cognettii. The sequence continues at coordinate 3,568 of JAQIWG010000362.1, forward strand.
TAGTTGCATACTTTTTGCATTTGTAGTTTTGTTTAGTTAAGAAAACGCAAGATCTTTGCTCAAGCTAAGAACACACTCACCTATTGAACCAAGCAGAATATAGAATATATTGTGCAATATAACGACGAGTGTTCATTTAACCTTCTCAGTGAATACAAGATAACAATATCACGTTTGATCTGAAGTTTTCTGTACACGCACACAGCGGCAAACATGAACACATGAAGCATGCAGTTTCCGGCTACATTGATAAAATTTAGTAAGCACTTAATGATTAAATTTCTTCTCTTTATTTCAATATATACAATTTAGGCGATTGTTACAACTTGTTGTTTTTCATACAAAGATCTGTTCATGCACACCTGCTATAATATTGTTTATAATGTATAATAAAAAAGCAGCATTCGTTGACATGTAAGCTGTTATATTATTTTGATATAGGTGGCTGGCCCATTCCAGTGGCCAACAGGTCATGGACGATTTTGAAACATTTACTATCAGCTTCATTGTTAATTCGTTATCGGCGTGACGCAATTTAATTTTGTCCTAGCAATTTTTTTTTTGTACTTCAACAAAGGTATAGTAGTATAAGAAAAATTACAATATGTAAATATACTGTACACTGAGGCGAAGTTATCTGCGGCGTTTCTCTTCAAAATCGTCCGTAACCCTTCAAGACAATAATAATTATTCGTATGATTAACATCGGTTCACCTCATTGTCTCTTGGAGGCATCTTTGTTAAAAAACAAATTAAGCCATGGCAAGTAGTGATTACAGCATCGGTGACTTAATTTTCTATATGCATGGAATGCATATGTTATGAATACACAATTATGCACATATTGGAATGAATGACAATAAATTTAACACACGATATTTAAGATGTTAAGACAAAATAAGCAACAATGATCATGCCCCCCACATTGTTTACACGTAGCAGCTGCTTTCGCCCTTATCGACTTCTACCCGGGGGATAAGGAAAATTCTTTCGGTGGTTGGAGTTACTTGGCTCGAAGCCTCCGATCCATGCGCAGAGAGAATAATCCACGACAGAGAGGGAGAGGTCGTAAATAAAAAAATTCTGAACAATTGCCTGAGTCGGCGCCATCAGTCAGCCCCCTCCAACCCAATCAGTTAGCCTTCAAATGTTACCTTAAACTGTTCCACAATATACAAAATATATAGATCTCTAATTTATCTCAATGGAAACAAGCAAACAAGCCTACCCCAAAAACGCCCTAAGGGTCTCCGTAGGGTAATTACCAGCAATTTTATACTATTGAACAATTGCGGACAATAGTGTTACCATTAAACTATGTTTATTCCCAATAATGGGTGACATTTATAGAACTCAAATAAAACTAAATGTAATTAGAATTAGAATTAACTTCAAGGGCCACTAATTGAGGACTACATATCGATTGTACTGTTTCAAACTTTTTGTGCTACTGGCAATCATGGATTAAAATGAAAATAATTACCGACACGCTTCAAAATAATTATAATGACAATTATTCCATCGGCAAAACTGCATTATATACACAAAACGCTAGATTATGCTAAAAACTGATTCACCTCGTTCCAGCTAATACTTTGACAATAAAAAAACATGCCTATTGCTGGTCCAAATTTCATGTTCTACGTGGAATTGGTTTTTGACAGCTAATCAATCTCAACAGATTGAAGTCATAGTATTCATATTCCCGATACCCTTGAAACAACACAAATTGAGTTTTACCGTTGACTCAAATGTCAACATATCTTACATATTTGACAAGAAATAGATCCCTCAGGCAGCGGTGTAGGGATTCATTTGTTCAGAACTTACAGATTGAATCACAGTGATGCACTAAATACAAATAACTAAGCATTCGACATCCCATAATGGCAAGGCACCTTTCAAGGCACCTCCCATAAAGCTGTCTCCTGACGGCGAAACAGGCATCAAATATATTATTTTCAGTTCGTTGTTTGAGTAGTTAAATACAATTTTCTCAGATATAAGACACAATCTCGTCTTCATTCTCTGAATCATTCGAAAATTCTTGCTGTGATGCAGCAGAATTGTCCGATAGATCCTCTTCGTCTTCTTCCATGAAATCTGGCATTCGTTCCCGATTAATATCCCCCGGATAAGAATCATTGTGTTGATCAGCCTGCCTTCCTTCGGCTGAATGAATACTCTGTTCACTTTTGCCTTCACTTTCAGCGCTATCTGGGACACCACTCACAATGCCAATGGACCTTGAGTCTAACCGGAGATTTGACACTTCAGTTTCTCTTTGATTTGTATCGACGACTTTATTTTTATTAACGTCCTTCCCTTCAAGAAATATGTCACTGAAATTACTAGCTCCTGATTGGGTTAAAGTTTTAAATTGATTGTCGCTGTCAGGACTGTGAACATGCCGGACTTCCTTGACTGGGCTCAGACTTTCAGCAAATTTTTCATGGAAATCTTGAGAAGGCAGTTGATTATCAACTCTTTTCGCAAAGTCACTGTCCGATGTTGGCATTGTTTCAACACTACTTTTCTCGGCGTGCAATGTTGTATGTTCAGAACTCTGGTCAATCTCATGGTGTAAGCTGATTCTGGCAACTTTCTCTGCTTCTTCCTCCTTGGCAATAAGAACCTGATTGGAGGTTGCTATGACTTCGATCTGGCTCTGAATGTTCTCCTTGATTTCAGCGTATTCTGCAACTGTGGAAATGATTTCGCCTAGTAAGCTGGCAGTTACATGCTCTGTCCCTCCTGCATTGTGAGAGGTCTCTGAGAGATTGTGAGAGGTTTCTGTCAGCCTGTCTGGAGTTCTCGATTCATAAGATTTCTCGACTAAATCTCCATCATGAAATGGCACTTTTTCATGAAGAGCAATTTTCAAATCATTTCTGTGGTCATCTGTGGATTCAGTTATTACCTTGCTTGAAGTCTGGTGGCTTTCTTTATGCAAATTGTGATCAACAGATTGTGCATTATCATCGTCATCAACATGATGAAGGCTGGAGATCATTTCTGGTATAGAATTGATTATTTGATTCAAATCATCAGCATCCAAATCGATCTTTACATCCAGTAAACCTGATCCTTCAACAGCTGCGCTTGACAATCTATCGCCTTCTACATTCAAAGTGTCATTAGAATGTTTTGCTTCCTCTTCTTCTCGATGAAGATCAAATCCATGCAGTAATGGAAAATCAGCCTCAACAATACTCTGCTGATTTAAATCAGAAGCGCTTGCTTCAAAATTAGCATCTGATATCTTCTGAACAGCTTTACTTTTTGTCTTAGGACGCAGCAGATGGAGCTCTCGGTGCTCTTGGTTCAAATCTGAATGAGAAATTTGGCTTGTGTTTGCTTCCTCATTCATATTCTCAGCTTGGTCGTCCTGTGTTGAGGCAATCAGCCAATCCAAATCGGGTGTTCTTCGATGAATCTTGCCCGCATCTACCATGGAATAGTCGGCTTCCCACGAATTCATCGACATTAAGCTTCGTCGATGGATACCGAGATTGGCGTGCTCCGTATCCAATGACTGATCGTTGCTTGTGTCATCCACTGTTTCTGTAGGATTGTCTGACACTGACTCATTTTTTAAATCAAGATTAGAATGCGAGAATTGTACGACTGGCATCATCCCTGGTATATCATGAAGTACTCCTCTGTCAACAGGGCTCGCGGGCTGATTTATAGCGGATGAAAAGCTATGCTCTGATTCGTCTTCAATTTCAAAGTTTGGAACAATTTTCGATTCAGTTAAAGGAGCGGTTGTAAATTGCGAGTCGTCCGTAACAATCAAAGATTGCAAATCGCTCAATGTGTTGACTGGTTTATTGGATTCATGTCGAATTTCCTCACCAGGAATATGATAATCCTCTGTTTTGTTTTCATTTCTATCATGATATTGTGCTGCAAAATATTCGTCCACGTCAGTCTTTGAGTCGCTAAGAATTGGGTAGCCATAGACTTTCTCACCGTCATCATCAAACGGTTTTCCTTCATTGTCAAAATCAGATGGCAATTTAGTTTCTTGTTGTGAATGAAGGCTATCTTTTTTCAATTGCATCCTTTTATCAGCAACGTAATGATCTGAAAAGGCTTCACCAAAAATACCAGTTGATTCAAGCATCTGCAGTTTGGAACCCAGGTCCTCTGCTGGACTTCTAGATCGGTAGCTATCCAAGTGTACATCAAGAATGGAAAATTGAGAATCCTGCTTCTGTTCACTATCCTCATCTTCACTGGAGACAGCGTCTACTGCAAAATCACTCTGTGTGCGAAAATCAAAAGTTTTCCCCTCTACAGCTTCATGATCTTTCAACAGATCCGTCACTTTCATGACTGGACTTGCGTGTTTGTGTCGTATATATAGTTCTTGTCGATCCTCCTGGTGCAAGTCCAGATTCGTGTCTTGAAAATCATAGTCTTCATATTCAGGTTTGTTTTGCTTATTGTCTTGACTTGTACCGTGTTGATCGATCACATTATGGCCTTCTTCATGAACTATTTCCGTATTAACAAACATTTCATCCTTGTCCGGGCTCAGCGTTTTACAGCCGTCCAGATGCAAATCAAGAATCGAAAATGGAACTTCATCCTTCTCTTGACCGACGTCATCAGCTTCATCTTGCCATGAGGGTATTTCAACGGTAGCAATTGTGCGTTGATTTAAATCGAGAGTGCTTGAATCTGAATCTTCTTCATCGTACAGGGTGTCGTTTGATTTGACAACTGCCCATTCTGTCCTAAGTTCCACATTGTCTTGTGATTGATCGAGCTTGTGATATTGCATATCATCATTGCCTTTGTGATGTGATGAAGCATCTCGCTCAGCGCTACTTTTCTTCATAGTAATTGGTAACTTCTGATCGATTTCGCTACCTCTGTCGATTAAATCATCAGTTGTCTTCAATGGAGTTAAATATATAGCACTTTCATGTAGAAATTCCAAATGAGAATTCAATGGCTGCTCAGCTTGAAATGGATCCAGTGATTCGTCATATAGATTCATTCGGTCATCAGGGGTGTTAGACGCATCGCCTTCTAGATTCATAGTCGAACTCGTTGATAGAATTTGTGATTCCACAGGTTCAGGAGTGTGCAGTTTATCTTGTGCTTCAATTACATCTACCGCTGAAAAAATAACAGAACCTACTAAATCGCTAGTTTCAGCAAGCAACCTTGGATCTTCAATATTCAAAGTCTGAGCATATTCTCTTGTGTGCATTACTTCATCAATTTCTTCGGGTTCCTGTTGTAATGCAAATGCTGAAGATTGCAGTTCTTCATTTTTGAGATCATCACTCTTTAGGCTGTAGTCTTCTGCTTCAATTGTTTCAAGAGCTGTGGAGATGATGGAATCAACAATGTTTGATGCTTCAAGTTCAGTCACATCATCAAGGGCGTCAACTGGGTAAACATCTTCAACTGGACTCAAAGGTTTATCCTCAAAAGAATGCAAGAATTCACCATCGACTGGGATCAAAAGTTCATCTTTGACAGGACCCATTGGCTCATCATCGTGTGAGCTCATGAGCATCTGGTTTTCATCATGCAATTTTCCTGCAAAGAGTTCCACAGTTTCGCTTCCATCATATCTATGGCGCTCATCTTCTGTTTCGTAATCAAACAATTTAGTAGAATTAGCTGAAGGACTGAAAACAAGAACCGCAGAAGACGTTACTTGCTTGTTGCTCACCAGTATCAGATCATCTTCCTCTGCTTTTAAAGGCTCTTGCATTGATTGCTCTTCATGTCTTTCACTAACCTTCTCTATTTCATTTGGCAGACTCATCCGTTTTACGCTTTCTTGATCCAACTGAAGATTAGCATGAATGGGGTCAGTGTGTTGGGCTGAATACAGACGTATTTCATCCCCAATTTTGTGCATTAAGCTAGCATGACTCTCTAGTTGAAATTGTTCAAAGTCATTTAGCTGATTGTCGCTTTGCACAACCGCTGCATGATTTCCTGTATCTTCACCAGCCATCATTGGAACATCTTGTGGCTCAAAATGACTATTCAAGCTGCTGAAGTTCAAAGCATGATCGGCTTGCAAAGGCTGGATGATTTCAATTTGACTCTGAGAAACTTCACTGGGTACATCATGCAAGCCCGCTCGCTCCTCTAGACTATGCCCTTCATACTCTGTTGGCATAAAATCAGAAAATGGAAAGTTCTCCTGCGTTTCGGCAGGATTGTCTATATTCTCATTCTCTGTGTCGATGATTTCCACAGCAGTGGAAATTATTGCATCTATCAAATAGAAATTTTCAATTTTCTGCTCTTTTTTGCCATCAGCTTCTGAGCATTGTAGATCCTTCTCTGTATCCAAGTCGTCATCTTCAGATATATTTTGAGAGGAAACATTGCCTTTCTCCTTCTCGGCCTCACTGTAACCATCGGGGTTGGCGAATGAAATTTCTCCAGCAGAACTATTGGAGTAGTAGAATTCTTCCTCACTGTAGTTTTCAAGCTGTCTGCCCAGCAGATTTTCTTGCCCCTGCGATTCCCGATGTAAGTCAGCAAATTGATTCTCCTTTGGTTGCTCAATATCATCGTCGTCGTATTGGCTGAACAATATTTCCACATTAGCGGGTGTGCTGAGATCTAATATTTTTTCGTTCACGTTCGTATTTGGTACTGTACCAGCGGATTCGAGTCCATTCAGCCGCAAATCTTCATCATACTGCTGCTTGTTAATTATGTAACTGCTGCTGCTAGTACTACTACTATTGTCATCATCTAGATCTTCTTGTTCAAGCGTATCATCCTGCAGCTTCACGTCGCCTTCTTGAACAACGTTAACGTCCCGTAAGCTTCTGTGCTCATTTCCTTCGAGCTCTGATTCTGAATTCAATGGATCAATTTTTTCCATTTCATCAGCTGTCTCATGAACATTCTCATCTTGTGCCTGTATTATCTCTACAGCCGTTGAAATAATGGAGCCTATTAAATTTGAAGCTTCAAGGTGCGTTAGGTTCTCAACAGCATGGGATTTTTCTTCGTCTGCAGCTGAGCTCGTGAGCCTATAGGTACCTTCTTCACTCAAATCCTGAGTTGAGAGATTTGTGTCATCTCTTGTGACATTACGGGAATCTTCATACGTCGAGAAAGACAGAGCTTCAGTGAAACTATCAGCAAAACCAAAGCCATCCTCAGTGCCTCCATCTGATGCAGTATTATTGGGATTTGAAGGTTCAAAAGCTGATTGAAATTGTCTTATATCAGAAAAACTACCAGCGTCAGGTTTACTTTCATTGAGAGTATTAAAAACCTGTGGATTGATTTCGAATACTGAAAAGGGATCACTTGCATCTTTTGAATCACGAGTTTCTTGTTCGAAGAAATTTTTATCTAGTGATGAGCATCTGATCTCAAGTGGATTTAAGTGTTCCGAATCGATATGCACAATTGCAGCGCCTCGATTTTCATTGAAGTCTGTCAGCCATTTATCAACTCTTGTTTCAGGGTTTTCTGCATTCGCTTTCAAATAGGGTTTGTTTTCTGCCTCGAGTGTGATACCCACAGCATCTGCACCAGTCTCTGATAGCATACCATCTTGATATAACTCAAGATTTGCAATCGTCAGTTGAACTGTTTCCATTTGATTCATGTGATTAGTGCTTTCGAGTTCTTCCTCTGCCATTAGAGTAAATGAGGAAATCTTAGATTTTTGGCCGATGACGTCATCACTGGCATTCTCATCTTTTGATTCAATGATTTTTGAGGCTTTCGCTATAATATCATCGACAATGTTGTCGGTTTCTCCCTTCAACAACTCCGCATCAAAAGCATTAGCATCCTGCACATTTTCGACTGGGCTCAGCAGTTCATCATCACCTAGTAGATTCTCAGTGGAATTTACAATGTAGGCTTTCTCAACATTTGGATCGTCGAGTTGTTCGTAAGAAACCTCATCCACAGAACTGTCAGAGTCCTGTTCGCTATCACTCTCACTCGCATGGTGTCTTTTTCGAGAGCTCGAGGATTCATGAGACTCCTTTTGCGCTTTTAAGTCACTAAATTGAGAATAGAATTGATCTTTCTCAAAATGGTCAGTACCGTCTTTGGAAGGAAAGTTCAGCATGTCTTCAATCGGCTGGTTTAATGCATGATCTTGTTCCAGATCATCTTCTAGCAGCGGTTGAGTTGCTTCCAAGTCCTTCATGCTGAAATCAAGTTTGGAAACTGTCATCGCCTGCTGCTCATTACTAGTGTCATTCGGCATATGTATTTCACTTCGTTGTTGTAGATCTAAAGCATTTGCCTCCTTATCTTCACTTGTGGTGTCGACATTTCCAAAGTGTTCTTTTGTCTGTCTGATTTCTTGGGTCAAACTAAGCGCTGAAGATTGAGTTCCTTCTACAAGGTTGAAGGATATATCCTGCAGATCTGCTCGCTGCATTTGACTAAAGGACGTAGGGCTCTCAAGTTGCAGCATAGGTTGAGCGCGAAATTCTTTGATGGTGGCATCAAGAGCTTCATCATTCTGATCTAAAACAAGTATTGATTTGTCAACTGCAGAAACTTCAGCCACAGCTAAGTTGGAGGTTTCAGGCGTTTCTAGATCAGTTCTATACATTAAGGATTGGTCTTCAGACGCTTTTGTGGGCTTTTCCAGATTTAACCCATCAGTCTGAAAGTGCTTAACTTCTAGCTGTGAAACAAGCTCTTCAGGCGGCAAAGTTTGCTGAAAATCATTCAGTTGAATACCTTGTTGTCGATTATCTTGCTCCAATAATGCTGAATAAGCAGGGTCAACGTTCTCAGCCTCTTTGATCTTATCAAGAGCTTCATGCTGACCTGTCGTGTTTACTTCCTCCCCACCGAACTGTAGTTCAGAATGTGGTGATTGTATGCTTTGTACTAAACCAATGTTCATCTGTTGAAGATCTGCCCTTTCATCACGACTGGCAGGCCTATCTTCATCCTCAAATTTGAGATCGAATGTATCAGTCGTTTGTCGCGCATCAAACATGTAACTAAGCCCATCATCATCCTGAGAACTACTCTTCACAGTATCTTCATCCTGAAGTACCTTGTCGTATTGATTTGGCTGTAATTCTGAAAGGCCATCATCCTTCTCAGCTTCTATTATTTCAACAGCTGTGGCAATGATACCACCAATTATTTCTGAAGTCTCAATCTGTAGACCATCTTCACAATCAGGCGAAAGTTTCTCATACTCTGAAGGGTTCATAGACACACCCACTATGCCCCGCAGATCCTGACTTTCTAACCTTTTTATTTTTGTTTTCTCTGACTCAAGATTATCATCAAAATGTTTGTTCAAAATGTCATCGTCTGAGCCAAATAATTGATCCGGATGAATTTCATGATAGCTGTCATGCGTTTTCTCGTCGTGAATTTCAGAAACATGAGCTTCCTTGGTCAGACTGATAGTTTTGTCGACTGTGGAACTTTCAGCGCCAGTTAAAATTGAAGTTTTCGACTTTTCTGGATCAACCGCATGGATTGAAGATTGATTTTCGGCACCTTTTGTGGGTTTTTCCAGATTTAACCCGTCAGTCTGAAAGTGCTTAACTTCTAGGCGTGAAACAAGCTCTTCAGGCGGCAAAGTTTGCTGAAAATCATGCAGTTGAATATCTTGTTGTCGATTATCTTGCTCCAATAATGCTGAATAATCAGGGTCAACGTTCTCAGCCTCTTTGATCTTATCAAGAGCATCATGCTGACCTGTCGTGTTTACTTCCTCCCCACCAAACTGTAGTTCAGAATGTGGTGATTGTATGCTTTGTACTAAACCAATGTTCATCTGTTGACGATCTTCCATTTCATCACCACTGGCAGGCCTATCTTCATCCTCAAATTTGAGATGGAATGCACCAGGCTTTTGTGACACATCGAGCATATCACTGAACTCATCATCATCCTGAGAGTTAAGCTTCTCAGCATCTTCGTCCTGAAGTACCTTTTCATATTGATTTGGCTGTAATGCTGAAATGCAATCTTCCTCAGCTTCTATTATTTCTACCGCTGTGGCAATGATGCCACCAATTATTTCGGAGGCCTCAATCTGCAGACCATCGTCAAGTTCAGACAAGCGCTGCGTGTTTTCAGTACTGTTCATAGACACACCCATTATGCTCCCAAAGGCATCACTCTGTAATTGACTAGCTTCCACTTTCTCTGAATCATAATTATTGTCAAAATGTTGGTGAGAAATGACATCCGTTGCACCAACTGTCTGATCAGCATAAATTTTATCGTGAATGTCTCGAGTTTTCTCGCTCTTAGCGTCAGAAACATGAGCTTCTTTAGTCAAACTGATTACTTCGCCAACTGTGGAACTTTTAGCACCAGTCAGAATGGGAATTTCAGACAGTTCCGGATCAGCAGCGTAAATTGAAGTTTGGTTTTCAGAGTCTTTCGCAGGCCTTTGAAGATTTAGCCCGTCAGACTCAAAGTGCTGATAATCTAAGCTTGAAACAAGCTCTTCAGGCTGCGAAGTCTGCTGAAAATCATTCAGTTGAATATCTTGTTGTCGATTAGCTTGCTTCAATAACCCTGCATAATCTGGTTCAACTACATTGTCAGCCTTTTCAATCTTATCATGGGCTTCAGCGCGACCTGTTTTGTTCATTTCCTCTTGATCAAACCGCAGTTCAGAATGTGATGATTGAATGCCTGGTGTCAAGCCAATGTTCATCTGATGTAGATTTTCTCTTTCATCACGACTGACAGGCTCAAATCTGAGATCGAATGCATGAGATTTTTGTTGTGCATCAAACACGTCACTAAACTCATCATCATCCTGAGAGTTATTCTTCGCAGTATCTTCCTCCTGAAGCAACTTGTTATCCTGCCTTGGTTGTAACTCTGACAGACTGTCTTTTTCAGCTTCTATTATTTCGACAGCTGTGGCGATGATACCCCCAATTATTTCTGAAGTCTCAATCTGTAGACCATCTTCAAAATCCGGTGAAAGTTTCTCATTTTCTGTGGGCTTCATAGTCACACCCGCTATGCTCTGCAAAACATGACTGTCTAAGCGAATATCTTCAGTTTTTTCTGAATCAAGATTAGCATGAAGTTGTTTTAAAGGAATGACATCAGTTGCACAAACCGATTGATCAGCATAAGGTTCATCGTCGATATCGCTCATTTCCTTGCTCTGAATTTCAGAATCATGAGCCTCTTTGGTCAAACTGATTATTTTCTGAGCTGTTGAAATTTCAGCGCCTGTTAAATTGAGAATTTCAGATACGTCAGGATCATCTGCATAAATTGAAGATTGGTTTTCAGAGCTTTTTGTAGACTTTTCCAGATTTAACCCCTCAGACTCAAAGTGCTTCAAATTTAGGTTTGAAACAAGAACTTCCGGTGACAATGTCTGCTGAAAATCACTCAGCTGAATACGGTGTTGTCGATTGTCCTGCTGCTCCAATAGTTGTGAAAATTCTGGATCAGTGACGTCCTTCGCCTTCTGGATCTTATCGACAGCAATAGGGTGACCTGTACTGTTTGTTTCCTCTTCATCAAACCGCAGTTCAGAATGTGGTAACTCAATGTTTTGTCCTAAACCAATGTTCATCTTATGTAGCTCTGCAGTCACCTTTTCATCGAGGCTGACAGGCCTATCTTCATCCTCGAATTTGAGATCGAATACATCAGTCTTTTGTTGCGCATCAAACATGTCACTTACACTATCATCATCCTGAAAGCCTATTTTCGTAACACTTCCATCTTGAAACACCTTGTTATCCTTCATTGGATGTGATTCTGCTGGATTTTCTTCCTCAGCTTCTATCATTTCCACAGCTGTCGCAATGATACCACCGATTATATTGGTGGTTTCAATCTGCAGATCGTCTTCAAAAGCAGGCGAACGTTCTTCATCTTTAGCTGGGTTCATCAACACACCCACTACGGCCTGTAGATCATGACTATCTATCTGAGTATCTTCAGTTTTCTCTGAATCAAGATTACTGTCAAAATGTTGTTTCAAAATGCTTGTAAGTTCAACTGCTGAACCAATTAATTGATCAGGATATACTTCATCGAAGCTGTCGCTCTTTTCTTTACTCTGCATTTCAGAAATATGTGCTTCTCTGAGCAAACTCAATTCTTCAGATTCAACTACTTGTTGAATGCCTTCCACCCAGTCCATGGAATTGATCGGCCTCGGAGTTGTCAACTCTGATGCCAGCGCATAAGACTGTTTTTCATCCGGTTCATAAACGTCCTTTTCAAAGCGATTTTCAGCCTCTAAGATTTCTGCAGAATTTGACATTAGTGTATCCTCACTATCCATGAAATTGAAAGGTTTGAGTTGCATCTGTTCAATAACATCCTGTGATGGTACAGCGTTTTCTTGTGAGAGTATTGCTTCATCTGCTTTCTTATGTCTAGACAAATCATGAGCAGAAAGTTGAATATATTCTGCATCAACTTCATGATCTCCATGAAATTCTTCAACAGGAATGTCATTTTTCAAGCTCCTTGACCTATCAGTATCTCTTTCATCAAGACTTTCATGCTTTCCTTTGCTGAAATTTTCAAACAAATGATCTCGATGCAAATTCAATTCATCAAAGAAAGCTTCACTTGGAATTGGCATAGTAGGCCCATGAATTTCAGGCTCCAGATCATGTTCAGAAACTTGAGCTATCCCTGATGTATGCCTAAGATCCTGTGGTTCATATTGCTGTGATGCCTCATTCAAATTACAAGACTCGACTGCCTCCTCCAGTATTGAATTCGCAGCTTGGTATCTCTGCAGTTGAAAATTTAAATTTGATTCTTCAATTTCAAGCTTCTCAGGAGAATCTAGAAACAGATTTTGGTCTTTGGCGACATACTTCAATTTCTCAAGATTTTTTGGTCTCATTTGCTCATGATCTTGGTTTACATTAGCTGCGAATTCAAATTGATTTGCACTGTTCAGATTTTGTTGCAGTGAATCCAATTCTGGCCGAGAAAGCGGGATGATTTCTTCATTACTCAATTGTACGTCATGCCGGCCTGCTTCATTGACTGCGCTGATTGGACCTTCATGCTGCAAGCTCAGATGGACAGATTCAACTTCTTGTTTGGCTTCAGCGTCATCGTCTTTGGCATCCTCTTGCGCTTTGATGATTTCTACTGCTGTGGAGATAATGCTGCCGATCAAATTTGTAGATTCAAAATGTTGCTTTTCTTCGCTTGCCATAGGCTGTACATCTTCAACTAAACTCTTGATCTCCTGACTCTCAGCCAACTCTTCTGCAGTGTTACTGGACAGCTCTACAACTTCGTTACTCTCATTCAATTCACCGGAATCTAGGGCATAATAAATAATCTTACCTGAATGAATCGAGTGATTGAAATTTTGAATATCTGCAGGCGTATCTGCCTCCTGCACATCGTGAACTTGCTCATTTAATGAAGGGCTTTGATGCGAAAAGTTCGTGTCAGAATCTTGCAATAGAAAATCTTGCCTATGTTCGTCCAAATCATTCCTACTTGAGAAGATTTCATGTGGAGCATCCTTTGTTTTAAACGCGTATTGATTGCTATCGGTTTCAATTACACTATCCATGTCTGCTGCGGAGCTAGCAGGCTCCATCTTGTCAACCTGATCTAAGGAAAATTGTAGAAATTCAGATTCGTTGTCAGCAACATCTTCATCTGGGTTGATGAGAATTTCTTTTACCGCTGTATTATTCTGATATTGATCAACTGATCTATCATCCATACTTTCACTACCACTTTGCTTACCACTGAAAATATTTTGCGATTCAGTCTCTGAATCTAATGCAATGCTACTCAAATCTAATCTCACAAATTGATCCGCAGTTTCCTGTCGGTCTTGGTGCGGTTCAGTTCGCAGTATAGATAAATCGCGCGTTTCATCGCAAACTTCATCCAAATGTTGTTTCTCATCTGTTGCTCTGATGTGGCTCTTGAACTCGGGTGTTTCATGATGCAATTTGTAATTAGAGTTCAAGGCATCATCATTGCCTCCTTCGATCAGGTCAACATATATGTCATGTAGGCTTATTCGGTCAATGGGAATAACGAGTCTACCTTCTTCGGCTTCTTCTTCTTTGGACTGCAAGACGAGACTACCAGATTCGGCATCTTCTCTTGATCTCTCTTCTTCAATTTCCTGCTCTTGGTGTGGAGTTTCATGTGGGTGAGACAGCATTGAGTGGACTAAGTTCTTACATTCAACTGATATTTTGTCATCCACAGGATGCCTCATTTCAAAATCTGAATGCTCGACCTGCTTGATTACTTCGTGTAAATCTGGGACAGTATCCACAACTGAATCGTCTGTATGTTTAGTTTCCAAGATTTCTACATCATTACCATGCACAGGCATTGTCATTTCTGGTCTCGATGTCTCAGCTTCTCGTTGTAAATTTAAGACTGTAGACTGAAATTCGTTGCTATCTTCAAAAGTAGATGAAAACTTACATTTGAAAGCACGTTGATCAAGAGTTTCTTGATTGACTTTTTCGTTCTCATCATTCTCTCTGTTGCAAAGTTCTGCTGGAGCTAACGCAGTCGATTCATCCAGCTCCACTTCAGCATTGTGCTCCTTCAATTCATATGTGCTCCTCAAATCGATCTGCTCTTTTTTTGTCTCTTCTAATCGTGCCACTGGAAACTGATTTACATTTTGAGCTTCATCACTTGAAATAGTTTTATCGTCATATTCTTCTGGGGGTAGAATAATGTCATTGAATTGCATTGAAATGTTCTTGTGTGTTGTATCAACAGCGTCTGCGCTTACTTCGTCATCCTCTTCGAATGAACGAACGTCAGTTAACTTCAGAAACTCTCGAGATGAATCCAATTGACTGAATTCTACAGCTAGATCTCGTTCTATTTCATGCTGCGCTGGTGATGTTTCTGTCTGATTTAAATGTGCAAGTATTTCAGGTGAATCCACAGAAGTAACAGAAGTAACTTCAATCCCTTCATGCGTGCTGGCATCAGATTCATGCTCTGCTTTCTTAACCGTAGGTTTCACAAGTTTGTGAAGCAATCCAGGGCTGACTATATGTTGTGCAAGCAATGAATCTTGACTGATATATTCCTCTGCTGGTAGAGTGTCATTCAATTTCTGACTTTCCTTATCTTCAGTGGACTTAAGTTTCATGATTCCTTGCATTTCTAGCTTGTCTAATGTTTGATGCATTGGCTCAACAGGATCGATGTTTTCTTCTTTGAACGCATTGTGAGCTGCCAGGTTGTCCAATTTGTGTTCCACAGCAGCATTAGACACTTCCTCACGCCTGATGACGTCATCTTCTTTGGCCAAAATGTCAGATTTATCTTCAAGTCTGGGGTCTAACCTTTCCCCAGCAGAGGCATCGGTGTTGCTTTTCAGTGTCATTGCCAGATTTTCTTTCTCAATTTTGATTTCATGTGCTCGATTTATCTCAGTATCTTTCTGCAATTGGCTTGAGCGAACGTCTTTGAAATACTGAATGTCATCCAGAATGTCTCGATTACTAATCTCGTCTTCGTCAATCTCATCTGCGCTCTGAGCCAGTCCCTCATCAAAGCTTTCAACCGTGTTTGTAAAGCTGCCAATGCTCGCTTTATTACTCTGTATATCTGACTGGGCACTCTGTACATTCGATGACGCAATCGACAAATCCGACACCACTGGCTGATCACGCAAAACTGCCGTCTCCACCAAGTACGGAGTCGCGAATCCATTCACCAAACTTGACGCAATTTTCTGATTCCCCACAGGACTCCTTGCCTGACTATTAGCCCGGCTCAGAACTCCTTTATTTACGACATCCATGACAGTGTAGCGATACAGTGGCGTCAAGGACAACAACGCGTCGACGGCATCATCCCTCGCCAACATCATCAGTTTCTCGTACAGCGCCCTGAAGCTTGCCTCCGGCCGCCGCGACCACAAGGCGAGAATCGCGTCGGTCTTGCTCAGCGCGGCCGCCTCGGTGACGTCAACTCCTGGCACCTGGTCCACCAGGCCAAGCAGAATCGCAAGCAGACACCAGTCGTGTCCCAGCGAGTTGGACGGGTCGAGCTGACACGCGAGCACATACCGTGCGTACAACGACATCGTCGAGATGTGCAGATCGATCCCAGGCATCATTCGCGCAAAGATATCCCGCGAGCCGAAGGTCATCAGATCGACGAGCTGCTCCGGGTTCTTCGATGACGTCAGCGCAACGGTTGCGCTGTCGTTGATCTGTGCGAGGAGGACAGCACGAGGTTCGTATGCCAGACACGGCACGCGGCGTTCCTTCAAGGCGGCGACACTCATCGGCTGTCTCTCGAGGTACAACCCAGGCAAACAGCGGTTGATGATACTAAAGACGATCTCGCAGAGTTCCTCTTGGAAGAAGAAGAGCACCGCGCGCTGGTCGCTCGGTCCCCGACACCGCAGCTCCACTGCCCAAGTCTCCGGTCGGAGCTCTACCACCGCGCCCAGGTCGCCGGACTTCACCTTTGACCCCCAGCGCCAGTTGTATATCACATAGTGGCCCTTATTGGACAGCCGAGCGCGAAGGTACGTTTGAATTCGCGGGAAGACGTGCGCGAGCTGATCGCGCATGCCGCTCACCGATGCGATGTTGACGCCGCCCCACACGTCGATCGCTGCGCCGCTCCGCGCGTCCTCCACGTCCCAAAGCTTCGTCGGACACTCGAGCACGTTGAGGAATGGAACGTCGTATTCCGTCTCGCCGCCAGTCACCTGCGCGCGAGAGCTTAGCTGGAGGGTCTCAAGGAGGGTCGTGACGTCACTCAGGTCGCAGCGGGGAAAGATCGCGCGGACCGCATCGACGGAGAGGCGTCCGTTGAGAGGCGCGCGGTAGTTGCGCTCGTGCGAGAGAAGCTCCCCGATGACGTCAGTGCACAGCCAATGAGGAGAGAGGACGAGAATGTCTTCGTTGTCGTCGCCAGTCTTCAGCGCGACAATCTGGCGAACGCACAACGGACAATTAAACAATCACATTGATATGATATAATGTACTAAACATCAGTTTGTTGCAGGCCCCTGCAGGCCGAGGAGCAAAGAATAGGCTTACAGCTTAGAGCTTCCCGGGCAAGTCGTACAAGGCGACAAAAGAAAGGTGGGCGGCGGGATCATTTGCTTGGCTCCACGGCACTGAACTGTACTGTAGCAGTCCTTGTTGCCACACACACTTCTTAAACTGCTAACACCAACCAGTTAACATTTAAAGTTGCATGTAAATCTTTGTGTCTATAAGCATATAAATTTCACGCTTTTAAACCTTGATGTTTGTAGCAATGTAGACTTATTTTAAATTTCTTAAAATTAAGCACCTTGTTATGAGATGGCCATGTTGACTCGCTTGGATTACAATTGATGTATGCAATCTATTTTAAAGATTACAATACAGAACATAACAGACCAAGCTGTAACAGATCTGCTTGGCATGCACATCGCATGCGGCAGGCTGACAAACAATCAAACAAAGTTTACAATACAGGCTGACACCCACCTCCCCGACAATCTGCAGCTGTCGCGCCAGTTCCCTGATATGCTCCTCAGTCGCGAGCAAGTTGACCTTTGACCGGATATGCTCGACAAAGGTCGGCCAGGTCACGACCGGGTACTCGGCCAGATATCGAACCCACGGGGGCAGCGCGGCGATGACCGCGTTGTGGAACCCAAGGCACGGAGAGAGGAACTGGATGGAAAATGATCTAATAAGTTAAGTATATATAAATTTAATGTCGGTAGGTTGTAATGAACTCTTAATAATAACAATTACTATTTAAATTACTATATATCACATGTTTATTTATGACGGTGTCCAGCTTAATAGCATTAAAGGTTAAACGTTATATATTAACTTAAGGATTGAATTCAACAAATTTTATCATCATATTGGAGTTTTGTGGCTTGAACGGGTGACATTTTGAAGTTTTTCCCTAATGGCAGATGCTTCCGGGCACTTCGGTATTTAGCGTATTCTTTTTGATATTTTACATATAATTTTTTTGGATGTTTTCAATGTCTCCATCCCCTGCAATAATATAAAAACTGAGTAAATGCACAATTACATAGTTAACATACTGCATGTTTATTGACTGACTTTATCTTTATGCTGCATACGACATATTAATGACTATTATATTGACAAGTACAATGTCAATATTCACAGCGCATTTGACAAAAAAAAAATTGACATACTTGTACGATGAAAGTTTTCATTGTGGCGATGGTTGCCCTGAGGGCCTTCATCTCCCCGCTGGACGGCTGGTTGGC
This sequence comes from Chamaedrilus cognettii, assembly GCA_034695025.1. Taxonomy (NCBI): domain Eukaryota; kingdom Metazoa; phylum Annelida; class Clitellata; order Enchytraeida; family Enchytraeidae; genus Chamaedrilus; species Chamaedrilus cognettii. The sequence goes on from JAQIWG010000362.1 coordinate 21,800, forward strand.
GTCGAGCACAAAGAAGTCGGGTCCGATGAGAATGTCCGCGCCAAACTGCCTCAGCAGGTCGCTGATGAGGGTCACCTTGCCGCTGAGCGTGTACTGGCCCTTGGCGTCACGAGGGCATTGCGCCTCGTCCGCGTGGGTGGCGACCAGCAGGACTCGTGACGTCACCAGCTGACTGCCTGCGAAACCTGCGACATCATCGGCGGGAGTTGAACTCGCCTGGTGATTTGAGGAATATATCTGATGGCATGATAAATGGAATAATTTGCATAACTTCGGCATGATTTGGGATTACGCCTACTTTGGTATGATTTGGCATAGCATTAGCATAATAACTTCTGGCATGCTGGCATTATCAAGTTTCCATCGCGATACATACTTGTGCGCTAACAGATTCGTGTACGGGAAAATAAATATTGTGTCACTCTTAAAAAAGTGAATGAATAAGATGAATTCATATTACGATGCACAGTATTATAAACAGAAGCTCGCTAAACTGAAATGAAACTAAACTCGTTAAACAAATGGCACACACATATCATCACCACCCCAACAAGACGCATGATTTCATTACCAAATTTTGAAATCATGGATCTCGCACAATGGTTAATAAAATCATTTGTAGCTGTCGATATTTTAAACCAAAAAAGTTGACAACTCAATTAACAAAATGCACATCATATTTATCAAAACCCAAACGTTAAAAAAATATTCAAACCAAATGGTATTTCATTCAACATTCCTGTACAAAACGCACACCTTGCCGAACCCATCAGATCACATTGAAACTTTTTTGAACGCAACTAGTGGGCTACTATTATAGTTAAACAAATCTTCCAGTTGCGCAAATCACAATCATCACCACTATGTAGGCTGTAGAATTTCTACCGATCGGTTCGCTTGGCGTCATTCTGGCGCGGATAAAGTTGAGCCAGAACTTTATCTGTTTGTTGCGCACTTCTTCCGAGTCCTTCATGCTGCTGACGACGAGGTGGATGCAGTTGGGCTCGCCCATGAACTGGTCGTACAGAAGGTAGTACGGCTCGTATCCAGAGAACTCCCATATACTCAGGTCACCGGCGTCTGAACGCACCGCGTGACAATTCAGGGCTAAATTGTTTTGCTGCGTACCACGACAGCAAACAACTTAATAATAATAATAACAATATCCAACCCGCTTTTCTATATAACGCCATTACAAGTCCAAGACAAATCTAGGGCGCTTCACAATACACAGCAAAATGGAAAAGTATTACGGAACAAGTATTATTGATAATAGTTGTTCCATACAATTCACTATGTAGCAGCATGCATCAGGTTATTTCACCTGATATGTTGGCGCGCTGCACTTCGATGCCCTTTGTGTAACCATAGAGCGGCGATATGAAGAGCGACGAACGACGACGGCTGCCGCTTAAAGCCACATCTCGATCTACAAATATCATGCAGCATAAACAAGCGCAAACAATCTTTTTTAAATGTAGTTCAATAAGTTTGAAAGTTTCATAAAATCAAGCTGAAATTCCAACGGCAAATGTCAGTAATTTCAGTGTAACCCAGCAACAGCAAAATTAATACAAAAGTGATATCAGAATAGGTATAATATTCAAAATACCTAGCTCTTCAACTAGTTAACCTCCTAGAGTGACTATGTAATATCCACATCACAGCTGCATTAAGAAGTAGGTTATAGTTACAACAATGCACTGAACTTGAGGCGATATACTTGCTATAGTTGCTTGAAATGATTTAGATCATTATAATTATAGGCTAAGTCAGAGAGCTTTCTTTAGTGCCTAAAAATCAATAAAATTTCCCGCGGCGTTGTCACGACGTTCCGTAAAGTCAAAGACTACAAAACAAGAACTTGCGTTAGCATTGTGTATCGGCAGCTTTCGCAAAAATTACTCTTTAAAGCTGCCATCTTTCCCCCCGATTTTATGTAGCTAAGAGCTTGTAGCCCGCTGCTGCGTGACGGCGTAGGCCTGCACTGACAGTGTATAGTGAACCGAGGGGTTTGCGTAGCCCATTTCTCTCTGACAAATGCTAGATCCAGTTCTAGTTCTGCATTCTTTGCATAAGGTAGCTCATGTCACGAGGCTTGTATACGAATAAACAATCTGTGCCATCGGGCTTCAAACAAATCATGCCCAGCTTGCGCCTTAACCGCTGCAAACCGCTGGGAATTAGTTTAGGGTTAGCTTAGGATTAGGTTGGTGTTCGGGTAGGGTTAGGTTGGGATATGCTAAAATTAGAATATCCTAATTTTAAAATTATTTGCTGACCTTTCAATTGACAGATGACTGAAAGTATTCAGTGGTCTGCATAAAGCTCGAGTTCTGCAGATTGTATATCCACGGCCTGCATTTACCGATTGGCGACGGTGGGGGGCGTGTGACGGGGAAGACCATGCGGATGAGGCCGCGAATGAAGCCCGTTTTGAGGGACTCGATGAGCGTCGACTTGCCGACACCGCTGCTGCCAAAAACCTTGAGTTTGATGCTGCCGACCTGCTGCGTAGACGGGACGAGCTGCTTCATGCACGCATCGCGATTACTTGCAGCGCTCGACTGCAACAGTAATAACATAAATGTACTGAGCAAGTTGTGTGCAACAAATTGAACACAGGTCAAAATGATTAGTACCGCGCTTAGGAAAGGAAATATTAGGAATACTTTAGCTATTTCAACAAAAGAGTTAAATAAACCGGTGACGAGCATAGCCGTCACTTGAGCGCAGCCCTACGGCTGTGCTCAAGTGGCGGCTATGCTGGTCATCAGTTCATAATTTATTTTGAGGTATCTACTTCATTTAAGGCAAGTATCATTTAAACAGCAGTGCAACAGAATTGCAATAGAGTCTAAGAATTTGGAACCAAAATGCATCACCGCATTAATATTTACGACAGAGGGGAAACGACTTGCTTTTATTGTGAAACCAACTGCACATGAGAAACAACTACACGGAAAAGAAGTAAAATTCTGACAAGAAAATTGTGTGGGTAATCGGTTAAAAATGCAGCGTCCCTACAAGTATACATGCACCCTATCTTATTAAATTTTAAAGTAATAAAGAAATTCTGCTGCTTACGATTCGAATTCTGCCGAGTAGATCAGCGACCTCAGCGTTGCCTGTGCCCAAGGCAAGTTCCTCTGCGCGATTGCCGTCCTGCAGTGAGCCCGAATTAATTTAATCCCAAACTATTCATGATAGCGAGGCAGCACACAAAATCATTTTTCGCACCGAACTCAGACGACTATTTCATTTAACTTAGAAAGTTTTTTTCTCTTTATGAAGAACATTTCCATTCATCTACTTGAAATGAGTATTTCTTATGGGTGTTTCTATCATTGATTGCATCTGATAAATGCATCTGATAAACGCAGCGAAGTCTAGCTGTCTAGCTTGTACATGCACCAATTCACTGTTCCTTTGTATCTCGTGCCCTTGTTCCCGACAATTCTGTATCCATTCATTTGTTTCAACTCACTGTCGTTGCCTTCAAATCAACTTTTCAGAAACTGTTCAAAAGATTGCAGTGACATTGCAGAATTTAAAATAACATAATGTGCAAATGAAAGTACTGGTCTTTAGACCCTAAGATTAAGTCTGATGCAGACTGCGGTATACCATAGTGTATATCATACGTATATTTGTTGGGAAATATTTAGCTCACATGAAAAAGTGGCCGACAATTACGACTTTTAGGAAAGTACGACGCATCACAGTCAACCTTACTTTGTTTAGCTTCTCTGTGTCTGCTCCTGCGAGCAGAAGGCACCGCACCACGTCAGCGTTTCCAGATTTAGCCGCCAAATGAAGCGGAGTCATGCCAGCCTAAAACAACAATTACGATTATTATTAAACAACAAACTCTCCCACTAACAAAGAGAATAATTTTTAATGCTTTCATAATGCTTCAAATAGTTTTTTGCTCATTCCATTTATCGTTTGAACCCATACATAGCTTACAACGGGTAAACTATGTATGGGTTTGAATGTACGATAAGTTTGAACAATGAACTGAACAAGCAAAAATTATTTTTCACATAATTGCAAAATTCCCTTAATAATAACATACATGCCACGCTGATTCTGTTAATTAACCAACATCATAAAATAGTTGTTGATAACAACAACATAAAATAGTCAACTGAATCCAATATTTATGCACTGCAAATTGAACAACATTGATTTCTTGTTTAATTCTCATAAATGAATTGCAAATGCAGAGAAAACATGGCTGGAGAGACTCCTTAATATTCTTTGTGGACACAAACCAATTGAGCAACACTGACGGCCACGAGATCAATTACACAGGTCAATAACACTCCCTACCTAAAAGCCAGGCTATAAATTGATTCAACAAACAAATCAATAAAGCTTGCATTAGTCACACTAGGTTTATTGATGAACAATGCCTAATTTAACATTGATAGCCATTGAGATAAGCCAAGCCAATCCATATGTGAGAGCCAATCAAGCGCTCTTCCAGAAGTTGGTCAATAATTTTTGTTGATGTCAAAAATCGAATAAATTATTATTCTCTCAGAAAACCACATGTAAGCAAGTGATATGGCATTTTCACCACCAAAAATCACAAAAAATCAACTGAATAAACCAGTAACAACAACGAAACCAGTGGGATCGCAGGTGTACAAATCGGAGGCGGTTCTAGGATGAGAAGAATGGCCTCAGTTTTGATTTCAAGCGCTTCAGTTACATTTTGTCAAGTCTCTTTAGCCCTCCATAAAAAACCTCTCTTTTGTATGCCTAAACCTCCCTAAGCCCTTCTTCTTTTCGCATATCAAGTCTCCTGAAGCCCCTTTTTGTATGACAAGCCCCCTCACTTTTGCATGGTAAGCCCTTTTAAGGCCCTCCCCCCTGGTCGTGAGTTAATTTGCGATGAAAATCAAAAGTAAAGGGCTCTGAGCACTCTATCTCCCTCGGTGCAAGTTTTTCAGCAGGAGCTAGAGTCATGTCACACTTCACAAATCCTCAGGTTTTTTTATGCCACTTTTGGTAATTCTTAGAAAAACTACAGAAAAGGGTTAAAGTTGTACGATCAGTGAGCTGACCAAGTTTTGTGAGTCGACTGGACAGCCATAGGCACACATCGCCTTCACAACAGGAAGTAGTTCCTCCCGGCATGCAACGTGAAGGGCTGTGTCGCGCATCTGATAAATGCAATGGCCATAATAAGGCTTGTAAATATTGATCCTAAGAAACGCAGACTACTAAATAAGCAATAATATTTAGATTTCATTCTGTATAAATTAATAATCCGTCATGATTACTATAGTTTATTAAGTAAGTTTTAAGAAAACTAAACTATCATGATTAATATTGCAACAATTTTATAAAAATTATCTGAGTGATAAAAGAAGCCTTCGTTTCTATACCAACAAAAATGAGCAGGTTTGCTAACCAAGATTTGAAAATACATCATAAATGACTTCTAAATAGTTTGACAAATTTCTTAATTTTTGTTTGATGGTAGGTCTTTGGATTTATAATTTTCTTGTCATCTGCATGCTGGCTTGATTGACTGGTACAAGAGTGAAAAACACAAAGAGTAAATTCCCAATTTCCAAAATATACACGAATAAATAAAATACAACAAAAGCTGAGAAAGCCTTCAAGCTCTAGCCTGATCTGCAATACCAGTTCGACGGACTTTGAAACTAATTGTTCTGCAGGCAACTTGTTCATCAGTATTTGAAAAAACTATGTTTTGATCCTCAAATATTTATAATCTAACCGCTAATGAAAAGTTATTAAACAAAGTTAAGTTTTCTAGGGAGGCATTCCGTTCGGAACCCGCCACCCCCCTACCCGCCCCCCCCCCATGATCCCCATCAACGACTTAACCACTTCTACTGATCAAATTGACTTGTTTTTGGCCATTAGACACAATCGGTAACAAAAATAAAATCACAATCCCCAAAATATAAGCCAATAAATAAAATGCAACAACTAAAGCATAGCAGATAGCCCTCAAGCTTGTCAAGCGCTTGCCTGATCCACAATATCAGTTCGGCACGCGTAGTGAACCAAACGCAGGGCTGAAGCTTCGTCGCAGCGCTCGCAGGCCAAGTGTAGCGCAGTGCTGCCACGCTGCGGGCACAATCAGAACAGTGTTCTCACTTCCGAGCAATTGCTCGATTTGCGAGCAATAGAGGGTCTGATCGGGAAATCGTCGAGCAATTCGATTATCAAGCAATCATCGAGAAATTGAGCAATTTACCGAGCAATATTAGAGTAATATATCGCGCTATTTGCCAATTTACTGACAATGTATAAAAAATACGAAAAATTTATATCGAAGCAAGAAACTTAGCGGGATGAAGAGGAAAAAAGAGGTGTTGAGGTGATAGCTCGAAGGAGAGAGTCACTGAACATAGGATGTTTTAACATGATTCCCTATCGAGCAACAATGATCGACAACGAGCAATTTGGTCAGGTTCATCGAGCAAATGGGTAGGTCAAGTGAGAACACCGAATCAGAATCAATAGGGAATCACCTGGACACGACAGCAAAGTCTGAACGAAGACGATTGCCTATAATTGTGAGTCACAGAAATCGATTGTATATGGTATGCTGATGAATGGTACAGGTAACTTTGCACCTGCAGTGGAATAAAATAATGATGATTGCTCACAAATGAGGCAAGCTGTAATATGTAGCTGTACATCTGTGATTCAACAAAGAAAAGCACATTTCATTTCAAAAAATACAGTGTTATGATTATTCTGCATCTTTCAGCTTGTATTGTCTATGGCAAGAAACAGAGCAACCTGTGCATAGAGTCGAATATCATCAGCAGCTACGCTGGGCTCCATTTGCTTGTATGGCGATGGGTAGAAACTTGGATGGATTACCCTCCAGAGTTCATCTCTAAAGTTGGAAATATCTTATGCCATTTTATGTGAGAAGCGGAGTATTTGTTTTTAATATAGGGATCAATCCGCTCGGTTCTTGAAGCAGGCCTACAAATCAATCCTTGCAGCTGCTGAGATTCGATGCTAAAACACCAAGAATGAGTTAATGTCACATAACTACATTCAGAATTTCAGAGCATCTGTTCGGCCACAACAACAAAAAAGGCCTGTGCAAATCAAGACATTTTTCTTTCAGACGGCACTACATATCCCCATCTCAATTTAAGAGTGACTAAATGAAATTTCTGAATATTGTACATCAGCTGCAACCATGTAAGTTTAAGCTTGGTTTAAAAAACAAAAAAATTACAGCACGCAGGTATGCTCATGATATTGACACAGTGATGGAACTTACGATGTTCTGCATGTTGTAGTCGCCCCCCGATTGACACAGATGATTCAGCACGTCCAGATACCCTCGACTGGCAGCGATGTGTATGGGCGTCTCTAGCATCTAAATAATACACAACACCGACTTTAAGATCTATTAAAATACAAGCATAATATCACAAAATTACACAATTTCACTGCTGATGTTTTTGATATCATCAAAAAGCAACTAGCGCTAGCCTTAAGCATCAGTTCCAACACAAACTGAAATTTTATTGACAGTTTCAACTTATTAAATTACACCAACACTAGATGTTAAAACATGCAATTAATATAGTAGCCTACCGTGAGCCACTGGCGGTCATGAAAAAAGTTGGCAGAATATATTTGTAGATTTGTAAGGTAGTATCGTTTCAGCGAGCATAATGCTCTTGCCTAAATAGCGAATACAGAAATTAATAGAATTAATGTTAAATCATTGTCAACCAGCACACAGAGCACAAATTTGCGCAGAAATAATTGCTTTCAGTAAACCACTCCAATGATAGGCTTGCACAAAATGATTTCCCAAAATTACTTCTCATTGTATGCTCGTGAATTATATAGATAGATTCTGCTGCAGTAATCTGGTGCAGAATTCAATACACACGAAGTGTATAAATTTATACAAACGGTCTGAATCAACAGTGTGAAATGTCTCACGATGAAGAGTGGTTCAAAAGGCACGCTAGGCCTATTAACTCCTAGTCGGATATTTTAGTTAAAATGCACTTTGTGACTTTGCGACTGCGACTTTGCGACTGTGACTTTACTACTTTGGGGCTTTGAGACTTTGGAACGTTGGGACTTTGTGACTCTGCGACTTTGCTTAGCAAAGCATCCACTCCAGCCTCCTCCTCGACACGCAGCGAGCCTCGACGAGTCTGTCTGGCATGGCGCTATTCTGAAGCCTTTTTAATCATATTGTTCACTACAATGCAGCAAAACCAATGAGGTATTAAGAAAAGACAAATAATACTGCATGCACACTTTGAAATGGAGTATTAAGCATAATAAGCATAATAAAATACCTCGTTCTTGGCGTTCAGATCAGCGTGCTGCTCCTCCAAGTACTTCACCACCGCCAGTCGTCCATATTTAGCCGCAAAATGAAGCACGGTGTCGCCGGCCTACACGCAAACATCAAATCCTTTTTAAAAAATTAACAAAATTTAAAACACAGAATTTTTTTTCAAATTCATTCTCGCAATGAAAATAATATAAAGATTGATTCAAAGAAGATTTGGCCAAATTTAAACAAAGTGTGCCAATATTCCAAACTTAGGTGCGATTCGTGTAGAATTTTTTTGAAGGTTACGCGAATTATGCTTTTACGCAGCTATGGAACAGGAACAGCGCATTTGAATTGTGAATCGTTGGTAGTGGGCATGGTAGAAGCGACAGTATACTAGTACAACAACTTGCAGCAATTCCCGTTCTAACTACTAGGCCCTACTATAGCAAAAAAAAATTCGCTTGAGGCTCAAGCAATGATGCACTGCCTACCACATTTTTATGTATTTATTTATTTATTCATATATAGTCAAATAATACTAGATGTCAATGCATCGCTTGGTAATTGTTGGCTGCACATGTAAATGCTAACAGGATGCAGAGTGATGACTGCAGTAATAGCCTAATCGAGCTAAATGTCAGCTTAAAATAGCCTACTAAACACACTACGCTAAGCAACTCTATACATACATGTAAGCAGGAACAACTGTTTTCATCTATAATAGACTGATTGTCAAAATCATTGCTCCAGGAAATAGAAGTTAAACAAGGAAATTTCGAGTACGCAGATGGCTTAGGTTTAAGATTTAAGGTTCACTGGGCTCAATTGCCTCCTAGTTCAGATTCAGTTTTAACCTAATGATTCAACTTATGTGACTGCACTCTTATTTTGTTGATAAGTGGAATGTGATTGTTAATGAGACCTTTCTACCGCTGCGCTTGTTCTGTAGCCAAATATGTGAAACAAACCGTTCCTCCATCGATTGGTTGATATTTAAATAAAGATCAGCAATAATAGCTTTCTATACCTCCGTTACAGCATTGAGGTTGGCTCCTTTGCTGTGCAGCAGTCTAACTGATTCAAGGTGACCCGAGGCGCACGCCACATGCAAAGCAGTTTCTCCCAACTGTCAACAAAACAACAATGTTGCATTTGACCGAAACAGTTATCTAGAATGGGCTAAATGTTTATTGGATTCTGCATAAATACGGTGACGATACAAAATTATGATGTAGCGTTTACACACAAATATAATACATACAGACGCCATGTTTTATAAGTACAAGCTAAATTTACAAGCGCAGTCATCATGTTGACCACGGACATATACACGAAACTGAAGCTGAATCGTACAGATTGGCGTATTATAAAGGCTACAAACAAGTGAGCCCCACTTGGAATCCATGCGTCAAAGTTTCAAACATATCACATTTTAAATGTCTCATGCATTCAAATTGTTCAAAATAAAGTATCTGATCAATCCAATTGATTTAATTTAAATTTCTAATTTAAACACTTTGCATTTATTTCTTTATCGCATGACATAATTGGAACGCACTGCATCAATGTGGAGTTGAGCATATTTTCCTTAGTAATGGTATGTCTTATGGATTAAGGTGATTTAAGGATAAATTAACTGGAAGTACATACTAAATGTCAATGTCGCATTAATTTAAATGTCGTCTCAACGCATGAACTGGGGCACTCCTTTAATTAGAAATTAATTTTCTGAAGATTAAAACACGTGGCATTATTAGAGCCAAGAATACACACCTCGTCCGCCGCGTTGACGTCGAGGGAGGGAAAGGTCGCAAACAGGTCCTGCACGTCCCACGTCGAGCCCTCGCGACACGCGCGCAGCAGATCCTCCAACATGGCGCCCTCACCCTGCTCCTGCTCAACGTCAAACACACCGGCGCTCTCATCCCGCTCCTGCTCAACGTCAAACACACCGGCGCTCTCACCCCGCTCTTGCTCAACATCAAACACACCAACTTTTATCTTCTTATCGTAGAGTTACAGCAAGGCGCTGTGGTGTAGTGGTTAAGGCGTTGGACAAAGGGTCATGAGACCTGGGTTCAAGTCCCACGCCGGCAACTAAGAAACCATGCGTTTCAAGCCCATCCGCAATGCTGTAAAACACACAGGTGTCGCTAGCTGCTAACCCCGTGCCAAATAATTATTTATTTGTCTGACGTAGGGAAGGGCATCCGGCCATAAAAACCCAGCAGTCTTCATCAGGGCGCAAACGTCTAAACCCATGTGAAAACATGGACATTAACAGATTAGACGACAGAAGAGGCGGTTAGAGAGTTTATGGAGTGAGGGTGCTGAACATTGGATTCCCAGTCATGTTTCGAATACGCGTGTTTCTGGAGCATGATCGAGAAACGCGCGTGTTCTGAAAGTTCCGCCCCTATGATACTTTGAGCATCAATGTTCGTAACACACAGACAAGAATCGTACAAACATGGTCACGTGTTCATCGTTGAATTCCGGACCAGACTCTACTAGTCTGTTACTGCAGACTAAATTAAACTCTCAAAACACCACCATCAGAGCGCGATCACGGCTCAGCCTGCAGTGGCATTGGCTGCGCGGTGCGATTCAATTTCAAATCTTCCTTTATTCACATCGAAGATCCAGCTGCTAGATGAAGAACACAATTAAAGAATATTCACTGCGGGCAATCACATTGGTCATGTGGCACAGCGGCAAATCTGAACCCCGCTGGGTTGTTTTAAAAGAAAAAACTCCAGGATGCGATAGTCAGGTACGAACTTGTAATTAATGTTCACATTCAACAAGCCACGCGGCATAGGCCTATCTATTGCACCTGACTTGACTGAATTAGCAGGCACTAGGCACTGCATTTCTTCCAAGTAAGATTTGCTTTGATAACAATTATGTAATTGGAGCGTGAGTTTGCTGCGATAATGATTATCACCTGATTATATTCTGAATTCTAGTTGCGGTCCAACATAAATAACTCATCGAATTCAAATTGTGCCAATAATCGGTACGACCACAAAAAAGCAATGTCCGGCAAATTAATAAATATTAGTGTCTCTTTCAACCATGCATATTTTACATGCAATTTGGCATGCAATTTTGCATGCAATCGGGTTAAGGAAATCGTTGTCATGACAACGATTTCCTTAACTGGGTTTCATGCACGATTTGCATGAAATCCAGTTAAAGACATTTTACAAAGACAGACATAGTAATTTTCTTAACATGGTTGCATACAAAATTGCATACAAAATTGCATGCAAAATTGCATGTAAAATTGCTTGCAAAATATGCATCGTGGAAAGGAGGCCTTACATGACTCATGTCAAAACTATGCACGCAATGAATGTCACGAGACCTAAAGGTTTCCGCAGATTGATGAAAGCTGATATTTAAGAAACATTTTCACAAGCAAAGGTTATCAAACCGTAATGGCAAAGTGGCATAATGGTCAAGACATCTGAGTAGCAATTTAGATTTTAATCAAATGCTGATATGACGTGCGTTCATATCTAATTTTTTGTTTGTTGCATATCGGCAAAGCATCATACTAAAACGCCATTTCAGTTCGCACAAAGCAGGAAATATAATACAGAAAATGCGCACACGGGCAACAGCACATGCAAGTCTTAATTCAATCAGTAAAAGCACTATTAAACTAAGTAAATATAAGACGATACAGATGCAAACACAGAAAATAAGCACAATCGTTGATGCAATGCACGCACTCGCGTTCAGTGGTCGCATTCCCTGCTTACGCAGGGCAGGCCATTTGTAGCCATTGACACGCGCCCTCCACTTCATTCAATCCCTGGCATCCTTGCGTCTGAATTTGATAGCTTTCATATGCTTCTCTGTCCATGCTGTTTCCGGTCTCCCTATTATGTCTTTCCTCAACTACCTCATAGTCCATACATTTCCGCATCCAATCATCAGATTCTTTTCTCAAAACATGCCCCAGCCGTGATCGTCTCAGTCGGTTTCTCCTTACCGCTTCCCCCAGCCTCCAATCCTATTCTAGCTCTCAGATCGGCACTATATTCTCCCTTTCAATGACACTCCACTCATCCGCCTCACTATTCTAATCTCTGTCATCGTTGATACAATGCAATCACCGGTAAATAATCCCAAAAATTTATAATCAGAAACAACACTGCTGAAAGCGATGTAGAAAGGTCAACGCAAAGTCGATTCGCGCATGACAAAAATCACAACCAGAGTAGACTATAATTAATACTATTTAAAAATAATAACAGTCTTTATTTTCAAATATTATTAATAGTCTATTATTTTATCAAATCCAGACTACCATGAATATGTTGGCCAGCGTAGAGGTCCTGTTCTAAATTATCCAACAGCAGCAGCTAGACGCTTGCAAATGTAAAACAAATCATCAGCCAAGTAGAATTTTTCTACTCAAATAACTTATCATTTTTCAAGAACGGCACACTAGGCGTATATATTGAGCTCATAATAATTTTATGTCCCATCCAAAGTCCAAATGTCTATTGTCGTCTGTGATCGCACCGATCATAAGCGTATACATTACTTCACCCCTGCCAACAGGGGCCAAACAGCATTTTCTGCATGGTGGGGCCTTTTTCATTTCTGTGTAGAACTCGCTAGCGAGACAGAAAAGGTTTTTTCTCATAATATGCAATATCTAAATCAATGAGGATCTCTAGGCTCACTTCACAAACTGGGCTGCATCAAACCAAATGGTTTTATGCCTTTTTATCACTTAAGTTAAATCTTCACATAGCCTATTGTTATCCAGTTAAGTCCATGTGGAGACCAGGACTGGGGGGAGCCAACTTAAAGCGTGGTGAGGGGACACCTTCGTTCGTGGTGGGGTCGCGTCCCCTACGCCCCTCTCTGCCACGGTGCGACCTGCGGCTGTAGCTGGCTTACCTGCATCAAACTGGCCTCAGCCATTGACTGTCTTGTAGCTAGGCGATGAGTCAGAGGCCTAGCTAACAGCTTGCATCCACGCGATCAGTCGCAACTCATCGATAATCGTGCCGATAACGCTTTCGAGGTCATTGATTGATAGATCTAACTGGCTGCGAACTGAGTTCTACATGAAGTTGTAACGATTAGGCACACTAGCGAGTTTCAATTCGCTGTAAGTTAGATCACCGCAGCAACGTTATAGAAGGCTAACATGACTGTCAGGCTTAGTTTAATTCAGCCAACACAGAGCTGCAGCTGTATTGATACATGTAGCCTACATGTACAACATTGTACATGTATGTCATACATTCGTGCATTCAGGCCTTGATTCAACGAGGCGAATCGGGACAATCATGCACATACGTTATGATAAATGAATAACACAAGCCATACATGTAGCCTACCTGGCTATGCCTGGGCTGTCTAGCCTTAATGTCCACGCCTCCTAGGGTTATTTCAAGCGCCTGCCCTGACGCGGCAGACCTACGCATTGGGCCCACAGCGATATGATATGACGGCGGTCGCTCGATGTGTCGTTCTAGCGCGATCGATGCATGTTGTTTTGCACAGCCATCTATTGCTGGCAGCCCCGCAGTAATGTAGGCCCCTAGCTAGTCAGTCTATTATAGCTGTTTTAGCCTACATTGTTCGCAACGGCCTATGCCCTGTGGCATACGTGCACGGTGTTATGCTTGTGAAACATAGTCAACCAGCCACGGTTACCAGGAATGTTCGTTTCACGGTTGCACAAAATTGATAAATTTTTTGTTTTTTATATGCTCCATATCAAATGTCCGGAACTGCAGCGGTGGCGAGTGAAACGGTTGAGCGACACTATTACCGTCAAAACAATCTGATAACTAATGATCCACGTGTCAACTAATCCTTTAAACACGACGTACAACATTCCCTCTAAGCTACGCTACAGTTGCTACTGCGACACAGCGCAGCTCTATATACAGAGTGCGTCATAAAAAAACAACCCCCTAGCGAATTCGCGAGAACTCGGGCAAAAGTAAATATATTTCCTTGAAATTTTCAAGGATTGTAGCTAAGATAATTTGACACAAGTTCTGAAAATTTCACTTGGAAATCTGCTTGTATGCAAAAGTTATGAAA